>JAAIIK010000025.1:4507018-4547737 GCA_014706435.1 Silurus glanis
CACACACACACACACACACACACACACACACACACACACACACACACCAGATTTTCTATTACCTGGGAAATATTATCAATGTTGGCTGTTAAAGATGATCAATCAGTAGCAGAGACACAGAGAGATCAAATAGCACAGCGCACTGGAAGACACGCTCTGCGTGTGTGCGCGCACGTGAGTACGAAAAACGTTTGCCAAAAAGAAACCGGTGAGTCGTTCTTTCCAACAATAGTAATTGAATAGGAAAAAAAATACACAACAAAAACAAAAGTAAAGATATGCATGCACATGTACACACAAACACATGATGGACGGCATGTTTTTCTCTCGTCCCGAGTGACAGCCGCTTATCTTCAGCTCACGTCTTTTGCAGATTAACACACACACACCCACACATGGACATGCATGTGGACACAACCACCCACACAAACACAACCACCCACACAAAATAAGGCAGAGGACTAATTAAAGTTTCATATGTGAAAAGTGCGAGTCATAAATATGACCAAACAGCACTGGAAACAGCAGGTTTTGAGAATTTAGGATGTGGTTTGGGCAGGAAAACAGTTTCAGCCCCATTCCAACAACTCTGACACAATCTGAATGAACCCACATCATGCATGGAAAAGCAGAGGCTGTGTAAAAGATGTGTACTGCTGATAACAGTGAGCTTTAGGGTGAATCCCTGCAGTAAAGCAACACAAAACCAATCGCTCCCAACATACACAGTGGAAGGAAACGGACTGATTTGAATAAACAACTTTTACCCTTGGTCACATGCTGCCTTTATTATACACTCGAGTAACAGAAGCTGTACAGCCCAAGGAGATGCTGAGGCTTATGACCTGCAAGTCTGCTAAAATTGGTGACCCTGTTAACACTGGCCCATAAGTAAAAGTTTAAAATAAATGTACTGCATAATCCTGGTACTTTCATGGACAATTTGCCTTTGTAAGATCCAGAACCATCACAGAGGACTGACAAGAAAACGTTCTCTGCTTATTGATTTGTTTCACAAATAAATAATTGTGTAGTAAAAATGAAATTAAGAGCGAAACAATATCGAGACAGAGAGAAAAAAAAAAAAAACTTACCTAGGTACGGTATGCAAGAGGTCATACTCTG
The DNA here is from genome assembly GCA_014706435.1 of Silurus glanis. NCBI lineage: Eukaryota > Metazoa > Chordata > Actinopteri > Siluriformes > Siluridae > Silurus > Silurus glanis. The sequence goes on from JAAIIK010000025.1 coordinate 4,508,144, forward strand.
GCTGCTGATGTAGTCTCTCAGCCGCTTGTAATTGTCTTCTTTAGACATCAGATACTCCAGTTTCTCGAATGAAGCCTTGTCCTTGCGACTCAACAGCTGTAAAGAGATGAACAGAGACATTCAGACTTACAGAAAATTCTGAGAGGTACATCAGTACAATGCATTGTACAGTACTAAGCACTGACACACAAGTCTCTCATGAGTATCCAGCAACATGTTTTTGAACGAGCTCTTTATTAGTAAAAGCATTAGATCGCTTCTGCTGTACGAGTCCCTGTGTGCGAGCGATTACAACAGAAGAAATCGGGTTAAAGCCAGCTTTGGTGTATACATCTGAGAGGCACAAACTTCGAACACAATGAATTACATGTACAATGTACATTTCACATCTGATAACCATTGAATGCAAAAACAATCCATTTCATTTATGCGTCTCGATGGAAAAAAAAAAAAAATACTGAAAAGTCGTAGAATTTTAGTTTAATGAGTGGATGTAAGCAGGTATTTATAGGCAGGCTGTCAGTCTCAGACAAGTCATAACTGCAAATGAGCTGGAACGCAGAAGGACAGAGAAGCCATGATAAAATCAAGTTCTGACTTGCATTAGCCCCACTCTCGCACATACTGTACAGTAACAGCAATGTGGCAGCTTCTGAACACGAAGTAGTACTCACTCAGGTTCATCAAATGGGAACAAAAGTCAGAGCTACTTTGCCACTGCTAACTCGTCTAATCTATAATGTAACAAGACTCATATTAATAGTGTGTGTGTGTGCATACTGCGGCACAACACAACTATAACTTTCTTGTGAAACAGTGGACATTTGGTAAAGTGATGAGAATGCACTCTGGAGAAGAAATGACAGTTGGGTGAATTAGGATCAGGCGTGAGACACAGATGGTGTTTATCCTGCACACCCTGAACGCACAGCAGGGAAAAATGTCAGCCGCATAACTATGCCACCTCCTGCTCGGACAAATACAGAGTAAAAATAAGGTTCGCTTCCTATAGGCAAAGCGTGTGAATCGAAAGATTATATATTATATATATATATATATATATATATATATATATATATATATATATATATATATATATAGATAGATAGATAGATAGATAGAGAGAGAGAGAGAGAGAGAGAGAGAGAAATATAGATTAGAGCTCTGCTGTTTTTAAGTAATTATTTTCCATTTTTCTTTTTGTTTGTTTAAACCGTGCTGTAGGCAAGTTGGCTCGGCTCGCATAATGAAGCTTTTAGACTGCAGTCGTCTCCGGAAATATTGGCACGGTTCGGGAAAATGGGCACGATTGGCTAAAACCAATGAGTCAAATTTTCCACTGAAGTACTTTGGAGAAAACCAGATTAACTTTTTATAAAAAAAATAAATAAAAAATTATAAATAATGAAAATGTCTTATAATGACATCCGTCTCCAAGAAACAGAGTTGTTGCTTTTGGTCACGTATGAGATTAAACATGGGTAAAATCCCAGAGTCATCATCTATCACCATGGGTAAAAATAACAAATATGAATAATCACTCTGAGTGGAGCTTGGACAAAAATAAGTGTGTTCAAATGTGGGAAGAGTATGTGGCTTTGATGAGTACCAGGATAGTATGCCAAAACTGGTTACTTCCTGTTATTAGGTCATTAGCTATAGACTGAAGTTCAAACGTCAAACATACAGCAAATCAACATAGAAAGGGAATAACTTTTGCACAGGACAATATAACCCCAATCTTATCATTCCTACACTGGCTTCCTGTTAAGTTTCGAATCGACTACAAACTATTGCTACTTACTTACAAAACCCTAAATGGTTTGGCTCCCATGTATCTCTCCAGTCTTCTAACACGCTACAATCCGTCACGCTCCCTGAGATCTCAAAACTCCGGACTTCTAGTAGTTCCTAGAATAGCAAAGTCTACTAAAGGCGGTAGATCATTCTCACATTTAGCTCCTAAACTCTGGAATAGTCTTCCTGACAGTGTTCGTGGCTCAGACACACTCTCCCAGATTAAGTGCAGATTAAAAACGTATCTTTTAGCGAGTCCTACACATAACACACATAACATCATAAACTTGTGCTCCAGAACATCTGATCACATGCACTTGTTAATATCATGAACAGCAGCTACGCTAATTCCTCTCCACTGCTTCTCTCTCTTTACCAATCCGAGGCATCCTGAGGTTGCTCCAGCTCCAGTCACGTCCCACCTTATGAAGATTGTGGACCTTCAAACAAGTAGATGCCGACATCCTGACCCATCTAGAGACGTACCAGCGCCATTTGGATCCTACTTCATGTACAGTTTGGACAATGGACCTCTTCGATCTATATCCATCTATGATGATCTCAAACTTTTAGCTATTTTATGAGTTGTTCAGTAGCTCCTGGTTCCACAATGTCAACTGACTGTATAAGACTGTAGAAAGAACATCACTCATAATCTCACACTCCGGTGCTCATGGTGTCTCACTCTCCGCTGTTTTGTATTGTTTTAAAATTTATAAATCACACCCTTAATATCACCCAAATGAGGATGGGTTCCACTTTTAAATCTGGTTCCTCTCAAGGTTTCTTCCTCATTCATCTAAGGGAGTTTTTCCTTGCCACAGTCACCCAGGCTGCTCATCAGGGATAAATACACATCATTCACTTTAATCCTTAAATTCTGTAAAGCTGCTTTGAGACAACGTCCATTGTGAAACGCGCTATAGAAATAAACTTGGACTTGACTAATAATAAAACAACTGATGCCATGAATAATTCTAATAGAAAATAAATCAGTCATGGGTTTTGAATATGTTAATGTCACATAGTTTGTAAGTTGAAGATAAAACGCATTTTGGAGTGTATGAGTTACTTGGAAATATGCTTCTAAATCAGACAGGATTACTGGTGGACAGGCTTATCAGAGTAACCTGAAAAATACACAGCACAGCTGCAGTGGAGATGGAGAGAGAGAGACTGAGAGAGAGAGAGATAGAGGAAGAGGTGAAAATGTGAAGAAAACACAAATCTTCGCTTGCCAGAGGATTGGAGTGAGGTAAGGCAGTAGGAATGCTGTTTCGGGTTTTAGAAGGGGTTGGGTGTCTGAGAGGAGATCTCAGAGAAAGGACTGTGAAGGTAAATGCCTAGATGAAGAGTAGAGATAGAAAGCAGTTTAGAGATCGAGAGACGGAGAGAGGATATGCAGTGATATAGTGAGAAAGGAACAGGTGTCCATTTCACAGTAAACATCTGCAGACTTTTACAGTAGATTCTGGAAACCTAGACAACCATGGATCCCAGTTATACCACAAATAAGGCAAGACAAAAAACTAGAGATATATATATTACAAGGTGTTGATTTGCACACGACAGTCATGATTCATGAGACTCCCATGATTCACATTTTTTTTTTGAAGACACTTTAATAACGGTTACAAAAATGTATGACGCAAAAACAAAGGCAGGTACTTACAGCCCACGTTTTGCTGAGTCTGAAGATCGGGGCGCTCTGTAAACCCGACACCACTGCCATTACCGCGTGGAGGTTATTCATGTCACACAGTTTCTGTATAATCAGATACATGAATAAAAAAGTGAATAACAAACAAACAAAAACAGAAAAAAAAATGAGGTGATTCTAATTCCACATATACCTATAGATATCTTCTGGCAATGCTCATATATAAGAATATAAAAATACTATTATAAAAAAAAAAAAATGTATAGATCCAATTACGCTATTAAAGATGTCCCTTACACCCAGTATACATTGTAAGGTTTTGGGCTGCCCTGAACGTAATATAACCAACTTGACACGATCATGCTGATTTCTTTGGTCATGGTTCCCAAATTGTGTATTCTCGAAGGTACGGAAATGAGATTTGTCAAGGTTTTACGACCAAACATTGACACTCAGAAATTTGGGATGACTATGCTATGTCTGCTGACTAGCCAATAAAAATGCAACATGAAACGAAGTATCGATCGACGCGACATGCCGAAAAAACTTTAAGTAGAGCAAAAAGAAATACTGGTCTGCGGGATTCTAATAAGGAAGACTTGTGGAGTAGCAGAAGCAGAGGTCTTGCTTGTACACCGTGTTCTCTAGCTGTTACAATGACCGAGTCAAAAAGGCTACTGCATGGAAGCAAATAGAAAAATAGAGCTCCGGGTGGGACGCAAGAAAGCTAGAGTCATTTTTGTCAGACCACAGAGTTTAGTTTTAAATCCCAAAGCGCAATTTATCTTTCTCCATTTGCTTACTGATGACTTCTATTCTAAAAAGCACATGCAGATGATGTTTCAGTCTTCTATAACAGAGATGTCCAAACTTCTTTCTACAAAGGGCCAAACATCAAACTTGATTAACACCAAACTGTATTATATTTAAATGTAAGTTGCCATTGCAGCCCTTGTTTATTTTTCGCTGTCATATATGGCATGGTCTGTGGGCCCTACTTTGGGTATCTCTGATCTTTATTAACTTGCATTGTAGCCTATAATTAAATTGGTGGAATCAAGTCTAAGTCTACATTTCACATTTGCGGCATTTAGCAGACGCCCTTGACCAGAGCGACGTACAAAAGTGTTTCGAGTCTCCATCAATGAAAAAGTAATCTTGCGTACCAGTGTAGATTTAAAGATAAATCAACCTACGACTCGATACTCTATACAGCCTACAACTCTATATACATGTTGCACATGGTCTTATAAATTAGCTGAAAATCACAGAGCCTGGAGAAGACATTAAATAATAACGGGTTCGGATAAGTGCCAAACACGACTAAATAACTTGATGCTTTAGAGACGAATGCTTTAAACTTTAGTGATTAGTTCATGGAAATGAAATAAACATCAGGTACGTATGCTTTTCTCTTCATTTGAAAAAATATCATTACTGTTTCATATGAATTCGCTGCTGCAGTTAAGAATTTTGTCTCGCATGCGGTGAGGTAACTTCTCCCGTAGAGTGAATATAAAAAGACAACAACCCCCCTTTTTAAAACTGCATATAAAAATAGACATTTTATCCGCGGTGTGTAAAGTTTTTATATCCACTGTACATTATCATCAATGCATCAGTGAAAGCTTCTTATATTTTGTAAAGCTCTCAGGCTGTGACAGAATAGACTTATTGTGGAAATTGTTCATTTGGACATGTGAACACAATTTTTAATACCAAAGGTACAGTGCTGAGCTTTAAAGCTTCCTGAGAATAAACACATGCACTAATCAGTAATCGCAATTAAATCATAAAATTAATCTCGATAAAAAAAAAATAAAAAAAAATTAATAAAGGAAAAAATATCTTTCTGTACATCTCTACACTAAATAAAATCTCTGGGGTCCTAAATAATTTACACAAATGTGTGTGACTGGATGATCCACAACAGGAAGTGTGCTACAGAAGTCATGCTGATCTGTGTATGGAAAACTGAAGCTGCTAAATTATGGCCTTTTACGTGTTTTCCATTCGTTTATCATGCACGGTTCTTTCCAATAAGGTCGCACTCTGCCAAACAACGACCCGTAATATAACCCAAATTTTCTTTCTCTTGAAGATTTCTTTTTTTAAAAAGTGTGCCAACTTCTGGTAGAATGTACCCAACATGAGAGTGCTGTCATAATCAATGAGGAGACATGAAATGGTGGATGTATGGACACCCGGCTGTTGACACCATGGACTGATCTGGCTAAAGTGCGTCTTAAAGAGTTTCGATAAGAAGCTTCGTGTGATGGGAAAATTACCTTTGCTGTCCTGATGTAGTGACTTAAAACTTCAGCTCTGATCTTCAACGTTTGGGCATGAAGAATCTCCCGCACCACCCAGAAGCTCACCTACACACACACAAAAATTAATTTAAAGATCTTAGCAAGAAGAGGAAAAAAAAAAAAACCTACTATACCACAAAACCCCTAGCATTTGGGTTCCATCAAAATACACAATATGGGCAAAAGTATTGAGACACCTGGTGTTTCTTGGTTCCTTCACTTTCACAACCAGGAGACCCAAATAGTGTTTCACCATGACAAAGCCCCTGTGCACAAAGCCAGCTCCATGAGAATATGGTTTACATAGTTTGGAGTGGAAGTTCTTAAGTGATCTTCTATAGAGTTTTGAGCTCAAACCTACTAAACATCGTTGGGATGAATGTGAACGCTGACTGCACCCCAGTCCCCCTCACCTCACCTACATCAGAACCTGACTGTACTAAAGCCCTTGTAGCTGAATGAGCACAAATCTTCACAAGCACACTCCAAAATATACTTAAACATCTTTCTAAAAGAACGGAGGTTAATTATAACAGCAAACGGAGAATAAATGTGGATGTTCGAGGAGCAAAACTTATGGTCAGGTGTCTACAAAATTTTCTCCATATTGTGTAATGAAATCAATAGTATGAACTTTGCCAAATGCAACAGGAAGAAAATAGTGACTGCTTCATTTTCATGTAACCACTGATTATAACGTTACCAACTTCTTCACATACAGTTAGGCCCAGAAATATTTGGACAGTGACAAGTTTTGTTATTTTACCAAAACATATTCAGTTCTATAATTAATATGGTCTTAAAGTAAAGACTCTCTGCTGTAATGTGAGGATATTTACATAAAGGGTTTAGAAATTACAGCTCCTTAATATGTAGCTGCCTCTTCTCTGAGGGACCAAAAGTAATCGGACAATTGCCTCAAAAGCTATTTTTAATGGGTTGCATGGGCTGTTCCCTCCTTAATCAATCAAATGAGCAGATTAAAGGTCTGGAATTGATTCCAGGTGTGGCATTTCTGTTTGGAAGCTGCAAAAGAACTCTCAATGGAAGTGCAACAGACCATCATTAGGAATGAAATCCATCAGAGAGATAGCAGAAATGTTAGAAGTGGCCAAATCAACAGTACATTCTGAGAAAGAAAGAGCTCACTGGTGATCTCGGGAACTAAAAAAAGGCTTGGACGTCTGCGGAAGACAACAGTGGTGGATAATAGCAGGATCCTTTGCATGGTGAAGAAAAACTTCACAACATTCAACAAAATTAACACTGCAGGAGGTTGGTGTATCAGTATCTATCATAAAGAGAAGACTTCATGGGAGCAAATACAGAGGGTTCACCACAAGGTGCAAACCATTAATCAGCCTAAAAAAAAATAGATTAGACTTGCCAAAAAACATCGAAAAAGAAGCCAGCCCAGTACTGGAACTGCGTTCTTTGGACAGAACCTAAGATCAACCTGTACCAGAATGACGGGAAAAAGTAAATTATGGAGAAGGCTTGGAACAGCTCATGATCCAAAGAACACCACATCCACTGTAAAACATTGAGTAGGCAGTGTGATGGCATGGGCATGCATGACTTCCAATGGCACTGGGTCACTAGTGTTTGTTGATGTAGAAGCAGCCGGATGAATTCTAAAGTGTATAGGGATATAATTTCTGCTCAGATTCAGCCAAATGCTGCAAATTTGATTGGACGGCGCTTCACAGCACAGATGGACAATGACCCAAAACAAACTGCTAAAGCAACCCAGGAATTTTTTTAAGGTAAAAAAAAGTGGAATATTCTGCAATGGCCAAGTCAATCACCAGATATCAACCCAATTGAGCATGCGCTTTACTTGCTTAAGAAAACACTTAAGGCAGAAAGACCCACAAACAAGCAACAAGTGAAGACAGCTGCAGTCATTGCCTCCAAAGGATTCTCAACAAATTATTAAAAATGAACATTTTATTTACAGTAATGTTAATTTGTCCAATTACCTTTGAGCCCCTGAAATGAGGCAACTCTGTATTAAAATGGTTGCAATTCCAAAAAGTTTCATAGGATATTATTGTTCAACAACTCTAATTAAACCTAAAAGTCTGCCCTTCAATTGCATCTCTGTTGTTTCATTTCAAATTCGATGTGGGGGCATGCGGAGCCCAAATCATGAAGATTGTGTCACTGTCCAAATATTTCTGGGCCTAACTGTACATCAAACAGGGATGCTTTTTGTGCCATTTAGAGGACTTTAGGATTATTCCCAGTGCAAGAACGAGTTTGTGCATTCAATTTTAGCACATTTATAATGTCATAATAAAACAAATGAATAGACTCTCTATAAGTGGTGACTCAGTGATTAAAACTCTTGGGTTTAGGTCTCGACGCTGACATGTTGCCCTGGTCCAGAATCAAAGCTGACCCCACATTCTGACCTCGATTTCCTACGAAACTGAGAAACAATTTAACTGTAATGTCACTTGCACATGTCACAGTGAAGACCTTTTCCCTTTCTCTCAGACTTTCATAAACGCTGGTTTTTATTCCCAGTCCCATTGTATTTCCATACGCTAGTTTCTGTACTCCGACTGTGCAGTGGTGGATGCAACCCATTTCATATTTGTCACGAAAACACACAAAGACAGAGGAAGACAGGAGAGGGGGGGGGTGATGAGAGATGGAGAGATAAACTGCAGGGGAAAAAGTCTCTGAATACAGCCAGCAGACTTTATGCAAATATCCTCAAGGGGTATAATGGACCAATTTCTAACATCTGTTACCAGATAATCCAATGATGGTTGAGGGTGATGCTCGGAGTACGAGTGCTTGTGTCTGCGTTTTAGCTGTTTCTGTGAGAGCGTGTATAGAGAGCCGAGGGACCCATGAGGGGAAAAAAACGAGCAATATTAAAGGCGTAATAAACTCGCTTTATAGGCGTATTTATGGACACGTGGACATTTCTTATTAAACAGTCTAAACACAGGAACACTCGAGCCTAGCAAGCCCTGAGCCAGGAACCAACAAACACTACGAACATACTTGCGAATACTGCTTTATAGTGGACGATTTACTCTGATGCTTTTGTGGGGCAAAGGGGCAGTTACTGAAAAGCTCTACACTTCAAAAAAGCCTAGGGATGAGTCCATGAATATGTCTACAATGAAGAAATGATAGACAAACTACATATGGAGTACAATGTCCTTGATCTTGATCCTGGCTATTGACTAAGTGACTGTGGCATATCAGTCTGTTCATACACCAGAAGCAGTGTGTGAGTGGGGGTGGAGGAGGGGCAGGTTCCCTGAACATGGTACACATAAGAGAAAAAAATGGTAATGATGTCATTTTCCAATCACATGCTGGCCAAAAAGATAAATTCGGCTCCTTCCAACTCTGTGTCTGTCTGGCTCGGAGTTACACAAGAGAATGCTCAGAGAAAGCAGACACTGTGTGTGTGTGTGTGTGTGTGTGTGTGTGTGTGTTTTACCTGATTGAATCTTCGTGTGAAAGCCACGGCATTAGGAGCTGAACTGTGCTTCTCTTTTTTGTTCCAGCCACAACTTGAGAGCTCCTATAATAAACAAACAAACAAAAAAACAACAACAACAATAAAACGAAATGCATGATCCAACCTTTAAGCAATCTGAACATCACCGGGGGCTGTTAGTGTGCTTCCTGAGTGTTTAGGAAAACATTTGCCTTCAAAATGATTCGAATTAAAAGCACGAGTGCTTCGGATGCAGGACCCGCTGCCAAACAAGCCTGAGATGGGTTTCATCTACGGTTAACCGAAGAGCTAAAGGAATGAACAGAAGGCACGTGCTCAGGAGACGGTCCAGTTATTAGTGTGCTATAAGTTTTCAAAGGTGATGTATGATAAAGAGGGACTGATAAAAAAGATGTCATACATAAACCTCTACAGTCAATGCTAACTCTTTCACAACTACCCAATTAATGTTGCAGGCAAAGCCACAGCTTCACACAGTTTGAATTCAGACATACTTGTTGCTATTCAGTGAAGCATGGGGGTGGTAGTTTTGTGGGGTTTCTATTACTAATGCCCTCTCACGGATTTTAGGTGTTTGGCCTTCTGGGTCTTGGCTGTGCCATGTTCTTAGCATTTTGGCATGTTGTTAAATGTTTCTACACATCATACAAGTTTTGTGAATAAAAATAGCAACAAGTCAGACTTGCGCACCGATAGCCTTCTGAAACGTGCAAACGCGGTTATAACGTTATCGTAGCTGGTTATCGTAGTTACAGTAAGTAAAGGTGCACGCATACAAATGTAGTGAAGTCACTCAACACGCACAGCTGCATACACAAAGACAACGACCATCAAATCACATTGCTACACACACACACACACACACACACACACACACACACACACACACAAAATAAATAAATAATAAAAATAATGAATCATAAACGTGCCAGGGGGGACTGCAGCATAGCAACATGCACACAAACACAGATGTTAACCAACCGGGCCATACACGCCCCCTTGCACGTTTCTGACGGAGGTTGTGGGTTGCTGCGTGTCCCCCAGCGCTGTGGAGAGCGCCAAAGAAATCATTCTTGACACAGAGCTAAGATTTTCCTAATAGACGAATCAGGCCGTAGCTAAAGGAACTTCCAGGACAATCGCGTTCACACACACAGCTGCAGGGGGTGGGGGGTGGGGTCTACGCAGCCAGAGCTAATTACAAATCATCTATCAGGGTTAATGTGTGTCAGAACAATGAGAACTAAAACACTCAGCACCCACAGACAAGCACGCCATGATCAACTCCAAAACACAAATGAAACTAAAGGGTACTGTACCAATTCTTGCACCACAATGTCTGTGAGAAAATGTGGGAAAACTATGTGGGGACTAAATAACTACATGGGCCTTTTAGTAGTTGTTTATTATTTTTGCTTGTTCAGGTATTTTTCCAGCTCACAGCAGCAACTCAAATTCAACTTGTAACACATGAAGGTCAACTTAAACATTTGTCTAAACTCCCTTTTGGATTAAACTAGTATTAAAGCAATTACAGAGTATTTAAAAAAATATTTCTGGAATTGAGCGATTTGAAGGGGACATTTTTTTTCTCTTTGATTGGCACCTACAGCAGTGTTCCCCAACCCTGGGCCGCGGACCGGCACCGGTCCGTAGGTCAATTGGTACCGGGCCGCACAGAAAGAATACATAACTTACATTATTTTCGTTTTATTTATTTTCTGATTCTGAATGATGTTTTATTTTGGAAAACTACCGGATTCTCTCCACCACATCTGTCAATGACTCATGTCAAGATGTTTGCCTCGGTCATATGTCGTACCTACATCCGCTACCTTCTTAAAAGGGGCTGCTCCGACCGCTAACACATAATACATTACCGCAAAATTGACACCCCCAAGCTATCAAAATAAACTAAAATCAACACGTTGTATTCACGTTTATTATTACATTTGGAAAATACCAGTTTTTATGCCGGTCGTATCTTTTTATTTTGTAGTATTTATCCGCCACACCTTAAAGGCCGGTCCGTGGCATAAAAAAGGTTGGGGACCACTGATCTACAGTATATAAATAAAGAAATACGAGTTACAAGATGCATTGGAAGACCACATTAACCGAAATGTCCTGCAACATCATCTCACAGAAAACAACAATGAGGGGATTAAATTTCTTTTTTTGTTTCCTTTAGGTTTTTCTGAATATAGTAATCCCCCGCTTTACTGCGGGGTTTGAATCTTGCGGCCCAGGTTTATCGAGGAATTGCATTTGCCACATAACTCATTTGTTTCACTGATTTTAGCGATAGACCAAAAAAGTTCAGTTAAAAGTTAACAACGACATACGTCACCAGATTTAGCCAATGAAAGTGAAGAAAGCGGTGGCGTGTATTTTATTTTAAGTCGTAGGACACTTCAACCAATAAATAAGCAGAGAAACTATGCATAGGCTACTACAGAACTGTATACTGTACAGTACATGTACTCACTATAAAAGTGATACTGTGTACTTTATTTCTACCAATTTACACAAAATTGATCTCACTATATTCTTGCTAATGTTTTCTGTGTTTAAAGTGTGTGGGAGGATGATTTACGGCTTAAAAAACAATAATAATAATAATAATAAAGCATTTTTGGGGTGGCGTCCGTTTATCGCGGATTACTGCACTTGATTCTGATTGGCTGAAAGGTGCGAGTTTGAACCATTGATGAACAGATTAATCACCGTTTCATATTAATACGCTGCTTATAAACAACGGTTGCCAAGATAAAAGAAATTCACAACTGCATACATGGTGAGGCAAATATTTCCCAATTACCGTTTCTGGGCTAAAAGGCTGACTAACTTGCACAGTAAATATTGATGAATCTGAGGTGGAAGAAAAAAAAACAGGGGGAAAAAAAAAACACCATTATAAATAGAGATGCATCAAAGACGCAAAGATTCCCAAATACATAAAATACTTGATCATAATTTAGGGAAGCAATAACAAAAAATTTGAAGTATTTCTAATTCATTCAGTAACATCAATAACAGCTTTAAAATATCTGTGTGGGCAAATGACCCTGGTATAATCAAAACCATTGTAATGCACTCTGCTTTGCAGCCGACTGGTCATTCACATAATGATTTCATAATAAATTCTTCTTTCAAAACACATGGAATCAGGATATTCAGATTACTGTGTGAAAACTTTGAAAACTGTAACACCCTGTGCTGTCACTCTGCACCAAACTGACCGTGTACATTCCTGACCGTGATCATCGTGTAATGATGATGATGGTACCATCTTTTCTTTCACCACAGAACATTAAAGAGAAACATCTGGGTATAATTAGTAGAGAAGTGTCGAGTTCTCTCCATTAGACTGAAAATGCTACAGGTTTTTTACAGTAACAGAAATCAGGTCTGACATGCAGTTTGATAGCAGCTTTTATATTTTTGCCTTTATAGGGTTTTAGCACAGGCTTTACACAAAAGTCACTTAACCAGTAATGTGAAAGTAGAACAAAAACTGCCAAAGTGCTCCATTTTTTCATTTTTCCAAAAAAAAAAAAAAAAGTCAAATGTAAAGAAAGAACATAAATGCCTGTGGTTCTGCACACATGAATATTTAGTCTCATCTAAAAAAAAAAACCAGCAGGAATCCCACAGCAAGCCAAATCAAGCTCTTCCTAAAACACATACACACTCATATCCAAGTCTTTATTCCTTCTTCTAATAAAGCTTTCCTCTAAATCTTTTATAGAGCTCCCCTTCCTCACACACTCTGATCTCACATAACTGATTGATTTAAGCTATAAGATTAAGAACGGCAAAAGTATTGGGACGCCTGACTTTTCCAGCCATTTGTGGTTCTTCCTCAGACTGTTACCACAAGGTGAGATGCATACAATTGTATAGAATCTCTTTGGATGTTATATAATTACATTTCTTTCACTTGAACTAGGAGACCCAAACCTGTTCTAGCATGACAATGCCCCTGTGTACAAAGACCTTTGGGATAAATTAGAATGCTGACTGCACCACAGGCCTTAATCAATTAATCATTACCTGGCTTTAATAATGCCCTTGTGGCTGAACGAACACAAATCTTTACAGGCACACTGCAAAATCGAGTGGAACATCTTCCCAGAGTAGTGGAGGTTATTATAAGAGCAAATGAGGACTAAATGTGGAGTGGGATGTTCAAAAAGCTGACTACTGAATAATGTGCTTAAGTGTATTAACATTTACACTCCCCGTAATACAGCACAAATATAACCATACCATAAAGTAATTCTCAGCCAGTGTCTTAGCCCAAATTGTGCAACAGAAGACACAGCATGTGATCAATATCTTCTGGGGTGATCTTTTCCTCTGACAAGACGTCCGTGTTGGTTCTTGTGTCGCCATTGTGTAAAAAAAAAAGAAAAAAACAAAAAAAAAACCCCAAATCAATAATCAACTTGTATAGCTAGCACTAGAGTGTAGCTCATCCTGCTAATCAGCTAACAAAGCTAAGACAAATTTGCGGGTGTCAAACATCAAACACAAGCAATTTTCACACTTTCTGGATATACGGTTTGACTATTCTTTGACAGAAATAAAAACCTTGGATAGATGTAACATGACGATGAGGTTCGTGTTTTTCCTTTTTGCTATTTATTCATGAGGACTCACTTAACATTAGTTACTTATCACGTAAAAGCTCAGGTGGTGTGTAAAGCAAATAAAACCAAGCTGCAGCTACCCTGATATAAAGCACTGCCGGAAAAGTGTCTAGCTGCTTCGCAGTGAGACAGATTATGATTTAAAGCCAAGTTTCAGACACCGGCTCTCCCTCGTCCGAAAGTACACAAAGCATACCCTGACAGATCCCTGTCCCAGCAGGGGGATTTTATAGCCATGCCTGGAAAACTGGAGACCAACTACTAAACTCAAAAAAAGCAACCGCTCACGAGAGAGACAGGCAGGTAAGGAAAAAAGCCTAGAGAAGGACTGGACGTGGAAAGGAAAAAAAAAAAATAAAAAAATGAAAGAAAGCGCTTGCCAGCTGTATTTTTGTCTGATAGAAAGGTAAAGATAAAGGAACGGTTCAATCATAACCAAGAACAGGAAGTCTGGTGTTTTGTTGTTGGTGGTGGTGATGGGGCTGTTGTGCACGTCATTGAACAACAACAAAGAGAGAGAGAACGTGCTGTTAAAAGACGTCTCGCCTGTCAATGACCTTCACCTCTACGCTTATGAATCTATGAACCAAATGTCATTTCCAGAAGCGCAGTACAGTGAATGAATGTTCCAGGGCTGTGCTTTAATTCTCTGGAGAGCCACTACAGACTTTGCAGTTATCCTGTTACTGCACGTTTTCACAAAAGAGACAAAAGGCTAACCCCTAGAAAACATATCCCAGCTCTAAACACTCCCCCAGTCTTCATATTCTTGGCATAACTTTACACTGCAGCTACCGTACGGGTGTATATGGGCGTCTATGAAGCAGCATGAAACTGTAAAGGCAGCAAAAGCGGCAGAGTGTCGCGTGTTCTGTCATCTGTGCGCCAGTCGGCGTGAGAACATGCGTTGGGTTTAAGCTGCAGCTGAAGCGTAGCCTAACATGACTGTATGTTGTAACCATGCAACAAAAACAGTGCAATCGCTCCCCTGTTACATGAACATGCAGCTGCAAAGCATTAGTGTGTATGTGTGTGTATATAGAGAGGAAAAAGAGAGAGGGACTGAAATAGAGAACCAGACAGACAGTGAAAAGGAGAAAAAGATATTTTGGCTGCTCATTAATATGAGTTTTTTTCATGAGAAGTATGTGTAATAGTATTTGTATTCCATACGTAGTTTCCTCTTTTACACTGTGTACGAGTTGAACAAAGTTTTATTGGTGTCCGTTTCTCCTGTGTTTTTTGAGTGTGTAAATATACACCATATAGACAAGTATTAGGACGCCTGACCTTTACACAAACAAGGTCTGTAATGATATTGGATTCTAAATACATAGACTTTTTTTTTTTTTTTTTTGCTGGTATAAAAGCATCCACAATTCTGCGAAAGCTTTCCACAACATGTTTTGGTGTTTCTGTGGTCATTTTTGCACTATTTGTGTAGTGAGTCAGACAGTGATGTTGGACGAGAAAACCTGGCTCGCATCTCCGTTCCAGTTCGTCACAAAGCTGTTAGCTGGGGTTGAGGTCAGGACTCTGTACTCTGCACGAGTCGGGTTCTTTCACACTAAACTCAGCCAACCATGTTTTTCTTTACCTTGGTTTGTGCACTGAGGTACAGTCATGCTGGAACAGAAAAAAGGCCTTCCCCACACTGTTCCCACAAATCTCTAGAGAATTTTTCATGGTTAGGTGCTTGAATTCAGAAACCTGTGGCGACGAGTCCCACTGTAATAACTGAATTTAAGGTGTCCCCCCAATCCTTTTGCCTATACAGTGCAGAAAGACAATTGGAATTTGTAAAACTCATAATAGCAGCAGGAATCTGGTGCACACTTTATAACACTACATTTCTGAAACCCTCTCCCAGCCATTGTCTGTACGTCCGTCTCGTGCGATCCGTCTCAAAGTGGAAAACCGCTCATACCTGGCATTACGAACGCGTCTGCGGTGAGCACTTGCGATCCGATTGCATGCATTGTTTCTGTAAGAAACATTTATTATACCAGCCTGCATAAGGCATTCGTTTTGCAAACCCTGTCTCATGCACCGGTACCTGCTGTTTCGATCTGCTGAGTAAGAAAAATGAACGGGAGATGAATCGACAAAAAAAAGGGCTACTGAAAACACCTGCTCAAGCTTGAGTGATTTTACTCCCGAGACACGTTGGATCATGTCTACACCTTGTCCTGATCTAGGATGCATGTTAATTCCAGGCGTGATCGAGGTCTCTGTGTCTGTTCATATGTACACTCAATGTCATTATTATAATAAACAAACTCAGACCACATTAGACGCAATCAAGGGATACAATCACCCGGCTAAATGAGAGGTGTGATATAAGTGGATAGACTTTTGGTGTTCTAAGCCCAAGGAATAAAAACATACGCACATTTTCACCTCATAACAAAAGAATGAAGAATAAAACACAGTTGTCGTAGATTGAATGGCATTCAAATGACATGTTTATATCACATTCCCCACCTGTACGCATCAGAGCATATACTTATAGACACATATGGCATATTCACACTATAGACAGTAATGCCATGTGTTTCCGTTACACTCTGTTTTCGGCTTGGTGCAGAGCATCAGAAAACCCCCCTTTTTTTTTTATGATCTTTTGCATATTGCATGGAATTTTCTGTCAGGATTCGCAGTAGACAAACATAAAAGTTTGTCTTCATTACCAAATAAAGATGGATGTGGTTTAGATTTAATATCATTTGTAGGAAATCTTCAGAAGAGTCTCAAATTTGTTATGTTTCAACAAAGGTCCACACACGCATGTAGCTCCCCCTACTGACTGGCTTGTGCAACAGCATATTTGTGCAAAGTTCAAGCACAGATTGTAAAAAAATACATTTTCATTTGAGAAATAAACGCATTTGTCATGAATCAGTATACCTTTCACCTGAGCCCTCACTTTATCATTGTCCCTCTTGTTCCTCTCTGTGTATAAAAAAAAAAAAAAATCATATGATTCCCTAATATAAATATTTTGCACAAAATCTCTAAAGAACAATGAATAAAAATCAGTCATCGAAATGACTCATGCCTCATCTAGAGCTGTACAACTGAGGGATCCGAAAGTAATGTTTAAAAAGTCTGTTTATTATAATTTCGTATAAACAGCACAATTTACTTATAAGACTGATGAACCAAAGACAGAAACAGAGGACAAAAACTAATCCACAAAAAGCAGGTCATGCACAACGTCTGCCGTTAGTGCCAAAAAGAGTTTTAGCATCTCGCAGTTCTGATATGTTGACAGGTCAGGCAGCTCTGAGACAAAGCCAAAACAACCAAAAACCTCATGGCTGCTAGCAATGGAAAAAAAATTACATAATTGTGTAAATTATGATGAGACCTATACAGGAAAATACTTAAGACATCGCAGAAAGACATGATTGTACCCATAAGTACTCAGCACATCCAAACGTCAATAAGTTGGTTCATAGTCAGCTCTTTTCCTCCAGAAAAACATGCTTGCACCATTCCAGCTAGTATAGGCTGCCTAACACGCCAAACCTTCCTTCTAATTGTATTACATTTGTTATCAATCAAAAAAATCTAGTTACAATACAACATTGAAATACTGCCAGTCACATACACTATATGGTGAAAATATTGGGACACCTGAACTTTCCCAGACATATGTGTTTCTTCCACAAACTTTTACCACACAGTTGGAAGCACACAATTTTGCAGGATGTCTTTGGAAGCAGTAGCTTTAAATTTTTACTTCACTTAAACTAGGAAGCCCAAACCTGCACAAAGAAAATATGTTCTAAATAGTAGGGGTGGAAAATCTTAAGTGGCCTTATACAGAGCTCTGACCTCAACCCTACTGAAAACCTTTGGGATGATTTGATATGCTGACTGCACTCCAGGTCTCCTCACTAATCATGAGAAGAGTGGAGGTTATTATAACAGCAAATGTAGACTAAATGTCAAATGGAATGTTTAAAGAAAACTGAATTCTTATGGTCAGGTGTCCACAAACTTTTGTCCATACAGTGTATTTTCAATTCAGCATGTCCTACATCATATAGTGGTCACACTTTCACAGCTCCTTTGTCCTTCATGGTTGTTTTTCTTTCTAAACTAAAACCTCTTAGGTTGGGAGGGGGAAACAAAAAACAAACAAAAAAACACATTCCATGCTTTTCTGAAAGGTTTACCTACTGCACATGAAGAAAAAACAAATACAACTGATTGATGTGTGTTTGTCATGGTTTCCAAACTTATATATGACAGCCATTTGAAAAGAGCGGTAAATGAGGAACGGCACATTAAGAAGGACTCACTGCCCCCTACAGGTGGGATTTAGGCTTGTAGTAAATTAAGAGATGTGTGGGTGTGTGTAAGTGCCACTTATCTAAACTCACCTCAGGCTGGATGGCTTTGAACACTGGAGCATCCATGAGTGTGATCTGCCCCTATGAGGGAAAAAAAAAAGAAAAGAATGAAATGTCACAGTGTTTTTAAATTAATTGCAATATTAAATGCTTCAACCCCCGGCCAAAGATCTCAATTGTAGTTCTTCAACTTTGTGACGAGTCGATTGTATTGAAGTAGGCGCTGCAAAACAAGTCAATCAAATTACAGGCTACGTCACCCTCTCTCTGTGCGCCTCCATTCTAATAGAACCGCTGCACAACATCCATCCTAGAAGAACTAATGTAATTGTATTCACATTAGCATGTTTTATTTGCATACTTCTGCATAGTCAGCCATATTACATTTTTCACTGTTACTGTCACTATGCACCTTGTCATACAATCAACCAACCAACCAACCAACCAAGCCTCAGCATCAAAACGCATTTAAATGTCGAGGGCTTTGGTTCAAATGTCTGGACACATTTCGGTTTCCTGCCATACCCCTCTAGGTTTGAGCTCGTTCTGCACTTTCACCTTACCATGGTTGTAAAGAGTGATCAGCTTGAGAGGACAGGAAGTTTTTTGGTAACTCAAACAGTTTGCTCATCCTCCTCTGACTCCTCAAATTAACAAATAATAATTATTATTTTTTTTAAATCTACACTACTTCCACATGCTGGATGATTTTAAAGCCTTTCTGTGTAAACCCTAGAGATTAAAATGTGTGAAAGTCTCAGGAGCCATTTCTGAGATACTCTAACCAGCCCAACTTGCACAGACCCAGAGGGATCTTGTAACAGATTCTGTTGTTTAAGAAAGAAAAGAAAGGCTTTTACTTGTGACACACACACACTTTAGCACAGTAAAATCGTTTCTTTGCATATTCTTGGTTATAAAACTGGGGTCAGAGGACATAATCAGCCAAAGATACAGCGCCAATGGACCAAAGAACGACATTTTTTAAGGGTTCAACAGTGGCAGCTTGGTGTCGCTGAGGCTTAAATTGAAGTAACTCATGTTCTTGACCAGTATCTCTCTGATTCATGCATTGTATTGCTGCTACATGATTGGCTAACTGGATTTTAGGGTTGAGGGTTGGGAAGTGGTTGGTTGTGAGAGGTGGGATTAGTGTGAGGTCAGGAGAAAAAGGGATTAGTTTTGGGAAGGTGGGATTGGACAGGAAGGAATGCGATTAGTTTATGAGAGATTGGTTTCTAAGAGGTGGGATTGGTTGGGAGAAGATGGTATTAGGTGTAAAAGTGTGGGATTGATAAGAGGGTGGGATTGATCGGAAGAAGAAGAAATTAGTTCTGAGAGGGTATGAATGGCTGTGAGAGGGTGGGATTGGTATGGAGAGGGTTGGATTTGATGTAAAAGGGTTGGATTGGAATGAGAGGGTTGGATTGGTTGTAAAAGGGTTGGATTGAAATGGAGAGGGTTGGATTGGATGTAAAAGGATGGGATTAGTATGGAGAGGGTTGGATTGGATGTAAAAAGATGGGATTGGTATGGAGAGCATTGGATTGAATGTAAAAGGATGGGACTGGTATGAAGTGGGTTGGATTGTGTATTGGTATTATTGTTTAAGGACTAAGAGGATTTCTTCATGAGAGAGATGTTTAGTTCTGATTCCTTGCAAGAGCACATCTGGGATTAAAACACATCTAGAGCAAAATGATTATATGTTTGCAATGTGCATTAACATCTCACTCTTTCTTTCCCACGTACACAAAATAAAAACGCAAACATGTCTTACTGCATATTCCTCTGGTGTGACCTTCAGCACATCAAAGACAACAGCATCGAAACTTTTCTTCAGCTCAGCCGAGCCCTTCTCACTCAGAGACTCTGAACTGCTGCTCTTCTGAGAAACAGAATGGGAGTCCAAAGAGAAAGTTTCACAGGAGTCAAGAAACCCAGCCTGCTATTAGCTGCCTCTAAACTAAAAGGAACTTTTTATCCAAAAAGTGCTTTTACACAATTTTCCTTTTACACCACATACAGAGAATCAGCTGCATTTGCATTTTATATCCCATTATTTTTTACAATGCTAAATAAGGTTATAACACACTAAACCTTTTGATTTTATTCTAGTAAAAGAATTTGTCATTGCTGAGGAAATGAACACAGCATCACACACAAAAACAAAAGTGTGTAACTGACCTCTGAGGTGATAGCAGTGGAGACAATGGGTTGGCCATTAGGGACCTCCATCATTCCCAAACCATATGGCACTAGCGCAGTAGCTTCATCATCATTTTCTGCTAGAGTTTGCCTGACTGGCAGTCTACACACACAAACACACAAACACACACATACACACATTAGAGACACAAATGGAGTAAACATGTGATCCAAAAGCTTTATGCCTCAATCAGAAAAGTGGAACTTCTTACAAACACTAGGACAATCCCATTAGAACAATCCCATTTTCAATACTAAACAAAACACTGCAAGTCAAACCAACTTATCAATTGATCTGTAGACAGATGACAGATAGATAAATAAATAAACAGGTAAATTTTTTTGCTTTTAGATGGAACTTGGAGAAAGGTACAAGAAGCCTGAACTACCTAAAATGGCCACCATTTTGAAGCACATTAGCAGGCTGTACACCACTGTGCTTTGAAGCACACTGTAGCATTTGATGGATATGACGGAACAAAACAATCTAGCCTCCTTTATCTATTAAAACCCTTTGCATTATGCCAAGATATTACTGTAAGGACATACAAAATATGAGGAGCTGTTCCACAAAATTTTGGAGTGTGCTTGTGGAGATTTTGCTCCTTCAGCCACATGAACATTAGGCAATGAAGAGAAAATTCAGGGAGTGATGATATTTTGTCCATATAATGTAACTTGTGTTTTTATGTGAGAAGTATTTTGTTAGGGATCTTGCGTTTGTGGAATTGTAAGAAGCAGAAGAACTGCTTGGTCAAGTGAAACCTTGCCTGTATTTCTAGTTCTATCACACATTTCTGGTGAGAATTGTTCTATCTATTAAAAGATAAACAGATTGATTCATGCTCCCATACTTTGTTGGAAAACTAATTTTGTCTTCTACTATGAATGCTGCATTTAAACAGCCTGTAGACAGATAGTGTCTCTAACTATGTGTGCCAATTTACTCAGAAGCAAAAAGACACACTCAAGTTCCATATCAAGTTTGATTCGACCTTCAACTGGTGGAAAAACACACAACACACACACACACACACACACACACACACACACACACACACACACAGACAGAGGGAGACAGAGAGACAAACAGTTACACACACAGAGCAAGAGAGAAAGAGACAAACAGCGACAGGAAGTGACACACAGCGACACAGGAAGTGGCACACAGCGACACGAAGTGACACACAGAGAGAACACACACACACACACATCACAGAGATGCACACAGCTCGCAAATTTGTTTGAACACTAAAAAGTTTTTACTTACATTCACCATATAGACGCTATTTTATTTTAATCTGAAACTGCATTAACATTGACTTTGTGTCTTTAAGGAAAACTGGCAGTCAGTGTTCACACAACAGTAGGTTAAATCCAGACTGTTCAATTACATACCTTTTACACATTATACAAGCACAAATAATAGCGTCAATTGTGTGTGTAGAAGAATGCTGCAACTGTGTTTACTGTTTAATAAGTGGAAAATATTAAAGGATGTCCTCAAACCTCCTGCAGATCATTTACGGCAATCTGAGGAACGACTGGAAAAAATTATTGATTTATTTAAAATATTTTATATATATGTGTATATATATATATATATATATATATATATATACACACACACATATATACACACACACACACACACACACACACACACACTTTTACTTCTGTGGCAGCGGGAGCGTGGCCGAGCGCCGGTTTGTGGATAGAGGACGTGGCCGGGGGAGACAAGCTGTAAGAATCACACACCTGTTGGGAATTAGTCTAATCTGTGTTCTCTGTTGCAGTGTTTGGGGGGGATAAGCAGAAGAGGAGTAACAGAAGGGTGCCTGGAGAGAGACACGGAGAAACGTGTGTGTTCTCCTGAAAATACACCCTGGTCTGGATAAGGACAGTAGAATTAAAAAAAACACAGAAATAAGTGTGTTGCAGACTTTAGTGCGTGTTGGTTTAAGCTAAAGTAACCGGTGGCTGCACTGCCTTAAAACATTCCCAAATCTACTCCTTTTCAGAGTTAGTTTTTTTCCTCTCCAACCTACACACTCACACACACACACCAAAACTCACCAAGTCAATGTCAGATAAGCATACTGACTGCAGTTCTGTCTACGCCACTCAGTACAACGTCCACCCCGGGAATATTTTCACTGCAGGTCCTCAGGACAAACCTGAAGAAAAGAAAAAAAGACAAAAAAAAAGGCTAAGAATCGACATCAAATACACCATATTTATGGTTTATATATTTCCTCCAGATGTAATAATAATCCCTACGATCAAACGGTGTACAGTAAAAGTTCTAATCTTCATGTTAAATATAACTTGAGTAAAAGGACTCCTTTTACATTCCTTGACTAAATGTTACCATTTTGTCAAGTGTCAATAGATAAAGTATTGACTTATTAAATCTATATATGAATAATTCATGTAGATCAGTCTTCCATTTATATGCATACTAGACATTTCAGTGAGTTTTTTTTATTGTAACAGACATGAAATCCTTCTCTCTCTCTCTCTCTCTCTCTCTCTCTCCCTCACCACAACCGCGGCGGTCTCATTTATTGCAAATTATGTCAATCATATCATATAATGACATATCATAATAGTGAAGGAAAAGTAATGGAGCAGACTGTAAAGGTAAAATGTAAAAGCAGTCTGAAGAAGCCGCTCGGATAAGTAATGAAACGTTTTGATCCAAGCGGATAGAAGTCCAGCTGACGTGAGTCTAAATAACTTCCAGATAACAGCACCAGGATGGCTGAGTATCTTTACTGACTGAATGTAGTGGAAAAAATGGAGTAAAAAGTAAGATAAGACACTTTAAATTGTACTGAATTGAAAGAAAAAAATGAATCCAGTACAAATCCTCCATTACTGTCCACCACTACAGATTTCAAAAAGTCATATTTAATCATGACCACTAGGTGGGGTAGTGCGTTCGGTAAAAGCAGAAAGGAGTTTTAGTAACAGCTGCAGATCTCGAATTATAATGTGAGGTCACAGGGTTTACAAAAACCAAGACTTTAAAATTAAGAATGCAGACAACCAACATGAACATGTGGAATACATCAATACAACTAACAGGACTGTCTAAACAAAACCCTGGTTATCCAGCACACAAGTCTGCTCCATAGTTCAAACGAAAGTTTTGACAGGAACAAAAGCTGAGCACTGAGTATACACTAGCAGGGCCTGATGTGCATAATGCTCTGAACTTTGGTCTAAATGTAACACCTACTCTGTAAAGCTCTCAAACCGTATGCCCCGTGGTTCCGCTCATTAACACAACGATGACAAAAACAACTTAAAAACAAAAAAATAAAATAAAACAGAACGCGCCACTAACCTGCAACCGTGACGCAAATGGGTCTTTCATAATTACACACCGCTGCTAGGTTTTAAGCACCCGAAACTGCGAGATGCTCAGTCACACCAGCAGAGCACCACAATCGTGAACAAAAATATTTTTATCCAAAGGCGGCGAAACACATTTAACCCTCGCAGAAAGTCAGTAAGGCAGTGTTCATTCGATTAGAGACCAGAAATGCTCAACAAAAGCACCAAATAGCTTTATTTCTTGAGGATGAACGATCCTTAAATTTGTTTAAGCACATACTGACTAAGCTACAGGATACTGAATATGTATTCTGTAGGTAGGAAGTGGTAGAAAAGTGTTTGAGGCATTAAACCTTGGCTAGAAGGGTCGTGAGTTCAAATCAAAGCTACCACTGCTGGGTCCTTGAGCAAGGCCCTTTACCCTCAACTGCCCTGGAAAATGACGTCTGCCAAATGCCATAAATGAAAAAAGCCATGCATGAACCATGAGAACATTCAAACTTACATTAGTGCCCAGGAAATCGAGGGATGAAGAGAGAATAAGTGAAAACATCTACAAATGTTTTACACTGAAAAAAGCTGAGGCATTTTTCTGAGCTCTACACACATTGACATGAGCCTAATATGAGTTTCAGAGCCAGAATGTAGAATTTCCATGGAGTTGCCATGACAATAAGAGAGATTTTGACTACTGTGATCAGCTTGTCATCAGACATGAAGCAGGAAACAAATCACAGACTGAAACCTGGCCAAAGCAACATGGCCTGTACGCTGCCCTCAGACCATGCGTTCTTCCATCCAAACTTGCTTCTGAAGCTTCAGAGTCACTGGAAAGAATCCCGCAGTGCAGCAGTTCTCCAGTATGAGTACTGATATGAGAGATGAGTGAATGCACTCTGCATGTGTTAGACTACATTTGATGTGGGTTCAAAGTCAAAGCATGAAATCACACTTCTTTTGCACTCTGAGCGATCAAGCAATTAATATCGTAGCAATTGAACTCCATAGTAGGTAAAAACCACAGACCTTTATATTTTTCTATCATTGGAAACAACCTAGCCAGCTAATTTTAATAATTGATTGATGGTAGAGTTGAGCTCCCAACTAGGGAATATTCAAGTTTTTTCCCCCATGAACAGAGATTGGAAGTTACAAGTTGTTCAAGCAACTCAGTTCATGTGAAAAGACTCGAATGTTACTCTCAGCACACCAGTCTATTAATAGAATGATATTAATGAGTAAAACAACTATTCAAATTAGCATGAGCCCAAAATCATCTTTTTAACCACTTCATAAAAATCGTGTCGTGGCGAGTTCGAGTCTGGAGTTTCTTCCATCATTAATTCCTCTCTAAATGTACTGCTTGCTTTTGAATTGATGCTGAACTGTATGTTGGTGGTAAGTAGAAACCACCGAGCGCCATCCAAGCGGTTTGCTGCGTGTTTGACCAGTTAAGTTTTTATTCACTCATAAATAAAAAGGAACGACTGATTTCGCAAAATGTAGTTGAGTAAGAAGTACGATATTTGACTTTGAAACGTAGTGAAGTTAAATTCTCCCCAAACAGAAATACTTCAGTATAGTACAGATATGTGAAAGAGCTACTAAAGTACAGTAACGAACTTTTGTTCGTTCGTACATACGTTTTGTTCGTTCGTTACTTTGTTACTGTTCTTGTGATAGAAGGGTATCTGCAAAAGTGAAAGGAAAAGGTTATAGGACTGTGGTGAGACCTGCGCTCTTGTATTGTTTAGAGACAGTGGCATTGAGTAAACCACAGGAGGTGGAGCTGGAGGTAGCAGCGCTGTTGATGTTGAGGTTTTCGTTGGGAGTGACGACAATGGACAGGATTAGAAACGAGTTTATTAGAGGGACAGCGCATGTAGGACGTTTTGGGGACAAAGTGAGGGAGGCGAGATTGAGACAGTTTGGACAGGGTCATGGGGTATATCAGTAGGAGAATGTTGAGGATGGAGCCACCAGGAAGGAGGAAAAGAGGAAGACCAAGAAGGAGGTTTATGGATGTGGTGAGGGAAGACATGCAGGTAGTTAGTGTGAAAGAGGCAGATGTAGAGGACGGGGGAGCATGGAGACGGATGCTCCGCTGTGGCGCCCTCTAATGGGAGAAGCTGAGAGAAGAACTGGTTACTTGCTACTGTCCACCAATGCATATCCATATTGGTTTACTCAATTCAAAACTATGAAGCAACAGTCACAGTCTACAGCAGAGTGGTGAAGCTGAACTCCTATACCCAATGTTTGTTTCACATCTATTGGTCTGTTTTTTTTTGCAGTCCAAACCAGAGAATTCTCGGTTTGGTTAGATATGCTTGGTTTGGTTTGACTCAGGGTATGTAAGTGGGAATGTAGCTGGTAAACTACTTTTACAACTCTCTATCATTTGTCAAAAGCACACAAAAAGAGTATAAAAGCCCCTGGTTCACTTCCGGCAATTTCCTAACAGACAATAAAGTCGTCCTTTGCTCTGGTTGCACAGTATGAGGTGTTACTCTACAACAAAAATCGAAGGTGGTCATGCACATATTACAAGTACACTAATCTATTGGGACACCTGACTTTTCAACCCAAAACTGTTACACAAAGTTGAAGGCACACAATTGTATTGGGTGTCTTTGGATGCAGTAATCTTACAGTTTCCCTTCACTTAAACTAGGAGAGCCAAACCTGTTCCAGCATGACAATGCCCCTGTGCACAAATCCAGCTCCATGAAGATATGCTTTACATGGGTTGGAGTGGAAGATCTTGATTGGCCTGCTATAAAGCTCTGACCTGAACCCTACTGAACACCTTTGGGATGAATGTGAACCATGACTGCACCCCAGGACTTCTCACCTACATCAGTATCTGATTACTAACACCCTTATAGGTGAATGAGCACAAAACTCCACAACACTTCAAAATGTAGTGGAACATCTTCCCAGAAGAGTAGAGTTTATTATAACAGCAAATGAGAACTAAATGTGGAATGGGTTTGTTCAAAAAGCACACAATTTGTGTGTCTTAAATTACCAATTTTGTCAATGGACTTTTACGCATATAATGCATTATCAAACAAAGGTCTTTCTCTGGTCTTTCTTCGAGACAATGACAGACATTTTGCCCAAAAAAAGGTTAGTGGATAGATTTGGAAACTTGTTTTTATACATTGAAGTATTTTAGCCATGTGACCGAATATGAAACAAGCTGGATGGTGGATGGCGCTGCTAAAGATTAATGTCAGGTAGCATCGATTCGTGGAAACGGAAAGTAACCGAAACAGCTGATGGAAACGGTGCAAGCCAAAGCCACTTAGGTTTTTATGATGCACATTAGAGTGATGTGAGTGTTTTCAAATGTATCTGCAATTTTTGGGGGGAAAATGTTAAAAAATAAATAAAATAAAGGCAATATAGATAAAGAAAATGAAAAGTGCAGTTTTAACATACATGCATCTGTAGTAGCTGATGCCTTCAGTTTTTTCCTGGCAGTTTGAGATTTGAATTTGGTATGACTGCTTAAATGTGAATGTTGTTTTTTGACCATTAATACTCTTAAAGCTCGCATCGATCGCCCCATGCACACAGAGCAACGTGTGTCCCATTTAGGAACTGCAGCCCAAAAGGCGAGTGTCTTGTCTGAGTGCACCGGAGATCAACTCACACGCAATCACATGCCATGCACTCTACCTACACCTCAAGTGTTGGTTCAACAGGAAAAACAAAGAAACCTCAAATGGATTAACCCAACATTTTACAAGCGTGCGCAAATAAAAGTGACGTGTGAAATCTATTGTGAAGAGTATTTAAAAATACTATATTTGAAAATCCTTTCGAAACAAAGCTCGTACACATTCGGAAAGGAGCGTCGTTGCAGGAAGTGTCTGAGCGGCGTTATTAAACTCACTTCTGCGTACTGCATCAGCCTTCAACTGGATTTATTACAACAGCTTCACTGTGAACTAGAAGCAAAGACTACAGCACAGACATGACCCACATACTCTGGACATCGATGCACACTAACGGCAGAAAAGAGAAATAAAAGCTATACCTAAATGTCCACTTTTCCATGGAAGCTACACCCTTGCTTTATAGTTTGAGATTTGAAATTTGGAGATGTGAACCTGTAATTTTAGATGATACACTTCAACGTTCTAGGGTTAAGGAACCTCACTTGTTAAAGACAAAAAATGCGGCATGTGCGTCATTCAAACACGTGAAAGACGTACTCAGACACCCATCAGCTTTACTAAAAACGTCTCATTCAACAGGCACACAAGGTGTAAAGAGTATGTTACGACATGTTTTCTTTATACCTCTGGACTGGGTGTCTGCATTAACTAGAAATTACACAAACAAATATATTTATAATTAGAGTTAAACCAATTATTCGGCACCGATCGTTGATTACTGGAACCATCAGCAAAAACACTTAATGATATACTGGTTTTTCCAGGTCGAGTCTGCATCATCGCCATTACGAGAGCGGTTTCTAGAGACGAATCACTGACGCCACGTGCTGTTTGTTTTTCTGGACTGTGTGCTATTCTGGACAATTTTCAAAAACAATGGCAAATATATATAGATATTCGCAATTGAATTTTACCTATGTGGATGCATAAACTGTGACATAATCCAAACGCAATCGTTTGCGTTTTCGCAAACACACAGTGACTGACAAATTTCAAATGGAAACGCAAAGTCCAATTGCAACTGTATTTCCCGTGTCTTACGTGTAATGGCCATATCTTATTTAAATAGCAATATTAACGGCCCCGTCTACTTTTTCACTTTTTCTGCGTCACGTACGTAGCCTGCACGATACCTTGCACAGAAAGCTGTCAAACAAGAGTCAGGGGTGGGACTATATTATTAGCGGCCAACAGAGGAAATGCCAGTAGTAGACGATTTTGCTAAATGTTTTGAACAATGGAGATAGTCAGTGTAATTGCGGAGAACATTATGATGCTCATACAGTAAGTTGATTACAGTTCATGCTTAACCGATTTCCTCTTACTGAGAAGCCTTTTAGTTTTAAAAAGGTAAAGGAGTTTGCGGCCGTGACGAACAGCAACTTCAAGTAATGTTGTCTTCGCCATCCTAAGTGAAGCGGCTAACTGACTTTTTGTGAAGGACAAGACAACTAAAGGACCAGGACATCCTTTGATAGACATCACTAGAAATGATTGAGTATTACGTGATGTGTGGTTACTACCGTGTCCAGCTTGAACGGCTGCTTGGAGTATCTGAGACAACCGTTTTATTTTCTGAAGAGGTCCTGCCATGAACTATCAGCCACCTGTCGGTCACTCGTCTTAAACGTAATACAAATTGGCAGGTCACAGTTTTCCAAAACTTTTGAACGTGGCGACATCCATTGGAATTATTGAAATTAGTTACACAATGACACACATATATATAAAATGATAAAAACATTGTCCTTAAAAAAAAAAAGCATAGATTTTGAGGTCACCGTTGACCGTGTTTGTCCACATCACGAGCACCAAACTTCTAAAAATGTAGGGGTCAACGTGAAAACACAATATGCAGGATGTTTCGTCTTTTTACGTGTCGCATAGCGGATGTCTTTAAATCCTACAGAGATATCTCAAGTATGCAAAAGGAGAGAATGTAAGCAATGCGGCTTGAGAGCAAGCACACGCTCACACGTCACGCGTAAGTCACGTCGGAGATAAACACACATACACGCAGTGCTTTCTAGCTTGCGTCATACGAAGGGAATGATAATGAGCATGTGATGAGATTCAGTGGGTCTGACGGTTCAGCTTTAGACAAGACGTGAAACAAGAATGTCAAGGAGTTTAGACCTGCCGCTCACCTTTCCTTGAAAACAGCTACAACTCTATTCCACTCTCCCCCCAAAAAAAAAATAATACTCTCAGAAACAGAAAACTAAAGAGCGCATCAGTTAAATGAAGCCATGGAAATGAGCATGTGACTTAAACTTTATTTGCCTTAGTTAAAATTTTGAAAATCATTACTATAAATAAATAAAAAACAGATCGTAAATAAAGCAGATTTAAAGCACATGTTGTTTGGACTCGAGGAAACACACGACGTCGGACAATAAATATTTGATAGGCGCATTAAATTAGTAACGAAGGCATTGCGGACTGTATTATTTATTGAGATGGCACCGATACGATACCCAGTATAAGGATCGGTGCAGGATCGGTGCAGAATCGGTGGCTTCCGAAAAACTTATTGGACACTGGGTTCTGTAAAAAAAAAACAACAACCAATAAATTGGGATATGGAAGAGAAAATGTGGTTTTGGGATCCAGAGTGTTTACATGTACGCAGACTTGACTTGTTTTCTATTATTTGGATTAATTGGGTTTTTTTCCCCAAACTTTATTATATTTACAGTGTAAGTGATATTTGTGACTATTTAGTTTGTCTATGTTTCCATTGAGATTCACTAAAACCTGTGACAAAATGGTAAAAGTCCACTGTGTGCGTTTGTGTTAGTGTGTGTGTGTGTGTACTCTATCCAAACCAGCTGTAACTAGCCCAGCATGTGCCAGTCATTGAGAGTAAATCAATAAGTGTCCTGTGGCAAAGTGTGTGTGTTTCATTAGACACAAACTGACATGTCAGAGCTTGCTAGAAACACACCCACGGGACACTTTAACCACCTCCAAAGAGTCATTAGCAAGAACAATCATTTTAGAATATTCTTTTCTAACCCCGGGTATTTAAAGTGTTAATATTGTAAAGAAAATGGAGGGGCTCTTAATATAAAACATAAAATATCACAATGAATAAAAGAAAATCATGGTACAGTGACGCTTCAGACAAATCATTTGTGTTTATTTCAAGGTGTCCCAACATTTCAAGGTTTCTCAATACAAGCATGCATTGATTCACACGTTTATATGAAGTAGCAAATCAATAGTTTTCATATTAAGTGGAACAGCGTCCTAATTTTTATGCCTAAAACTCATCAGGAACAATAAAAGAGTGTTCTAAACAACTTTGGCAACAAATTTCAGGTTTAAGATTTTCCAAATGCACAAAAATCCAATATAATTGACTTAAGGCTGCAACAGAAATACTACTTTTTGTTAATTTGTTTAACTATCTTTTAGACATTGTAAAGCTTATAGTGGAGGCTTGTTGAGTGCAAATTCACTCATAGTGGGTTGTTTTCTTTCTATAAAAAAAAAGTTTAAAAAAAGCATGAGTATGCAGGGTGAAGCAGTTTGTGTAAATCAACATTTGTATTGTTTTTAATGATAACTACAGATGGCAAGCTGACAACCAAAAAAAAAAAAAAAAAACTATAAAATAGGGCTGCACGATTTGGGGAAAATGTCATGTTTTACGATTATCGTTGTCAATATTGCGATAGCGAAATGATCAATGGTTTCATGAGTCCACTTGATTGGTCATTGAGGAAATGGCACACAGCCCAGGGACAATAGCCCAGGGTTATAAAAGGCCCTGTTTACGCAGGATGTAACAGAGCAGAGAGAGAGAGAGAGAGGGAGAGAGAGAGAGAGAGAGAGAGAGAGAGAGAGAGAGAGAGAGAGAGAGAGACTAGGCAGAGCTGACGGTGTGTCTGGGGATGTGTGGGGAAGCGGAGGTTGCCAGGTGAAGGTTCGCTAATCCGCGAGTGTGCACAGGTTACGCATTGGCGTCGAGGAAAGATGTGCGTTGCCACGAGTGGGTTCGTGTCTCAGCGCGAGTACGAGGAAAGAGGCGGCACAAAAGTGAATGAAAAATGAAAGAAAGCTCTGTCTGTTGATCTATCGCCTGTCGTCTCTTTTTTCCAACCCGGAACCAGTGAGAATCAGTGAGATCGGTCACAGAGGCGTCATATTGCCACGTGATGTAGCAGCTTTAATTTATCGAATCTTTCACAGTTTCTTTGTGCACAGTGTTAGTGAGCCTAAAGCTAAAATATCACCATATAACAAAAGGGAGCGTTTTTTTTGGCTACCAGTTCAGTGTCGGTCTGCGTGGCATCCATCTTCACCTGGTCTCCGCGCTGCACACTGGAAAGTCACGTGACCACACACACACCACACGTGCAAGCGCAGTGTAAACCGAGACTCTCTCACCTTTTTATGTCTGATGCTCGCGAGTCACGACAGAACAGATCCAGTGCGACAAAACTGTTACCGTCATTAAACTGTACCGTTTTCACATGATGAGGATTATACAGTTGTTACTTACCGTGCTGATGTTTCACCTTCATCCTTGACACCCGTGTGTTTTCTTTTCAAGTGCTCGTGCATCACTGTGGTACTTCCATGCAACACAAGCGCCGTAGCTTGCAGGTTACAGTGTTCTTTGTTGCGTTTAATATAAAATGCTCCCTTGCATGACTTTGGATGCGCAATTTCCTGCTGCCGGTTGATCCTGTACTAACTTAAACAGGCCAACCAATTGATAACATTTGGTGAAAACGGATTTTATTATCGATTATTATGTGTTTTATCTATTCGTTGTTGCAGCCCTAGATCGACTACTATATTGCAACCCTGCACCTTTGGACTTATTTAGGACATATCATTTGCATTGCTTCGCTTTTACATTATTATTTGCACTACTTCACTTTACATACCCTGCACAAATTGTATAGTTAATAGCTTTATTAATTTATTATTTTATTTTCCTAGTTTTTCATATTTTTAAAGCACCAGCACACCATGACCAATTCCTTGTACATGTAACCAATGATACTTTGCAATAAAGATGATTCTGATTCCTATGTAATTAAATATGTTTAAACCCTAAACCTAGCATCATTTAAAATCTAATTGCAATGTTAATATGAATTTGGCTTTTTTTTTTTCATAATAAACGTGTATCTTTGTCATGATTGGGCTAAATCCCGAGTCTGTGCCGAGGTCACTGGATGTTCAAGCTCAAGTTTATTTCTATAGCGCGTTTCACAATAGACATCGTCTCAAAGCAACGTTACAGAATTTTAGAATTCAAGTGAACGATGTGTATTTATCCCTGATAGGCAGCCTGGGGTGAGTGTGGCAAGGAAAAACTCCCTTAGATGAATGAGGAAGAAACCTTGAGAAGAGGAACCCATCCTCATTTTGTTGATAGTGTTAATGTAAAGATGCAAAGTAGAAACACAGCCTGGATATAACAGTCATTCATAGGGCTCAATGCACACAGAGGGAACGCACATGGGCATTCAAACCCACAGTTTTTTCCATGCCAAAAATTCAGGTCAGGAGTCATTAACTTACCCTACCACCCTGTAGCTGTGTGTGTGTGTGTGTGTGTGTGTGTGTGTGTGTGTGTGTGTGTGTCTCTTCTGTTTTCTTGCCCTTCTGAGAAGTGTGTTAGAGCCACGGAATTGCTAGTAGCGTTTTGATGTGTAGAGAGAGTGTGTATGAGGCAGATGGAGATAGAGAGAGAAATAGAACAAACAATTGATCATCCTGAATGAGGAGGAAGCACGATCGCCAGAGAAAGAGAAGGTGCAGCACGAAGTGACAGGAAGAGGACGAGCAGCGCACACAACGAGAGAGAGAGAGAGAGAGAGAGAGAGAGAGCGAGAGACTATAAAAAGCCAAGGTCATAGATAGCACAATGCTATGCCATACTGTTAATCAGAAGCAGGGATGCCTGGCAAACCAAGCTCTTCCCGCCTGCACTAATAAAACGAATATCATCTGTATATAGGATCATGGACAGAAAGCGGTCTCTCACACACAGCACTTTCATGTATGTGAGAGAATCAGGGATGTATGTGTTTAATGTGTTCGAAATCCACTGCATCTGAAATCACGTTATACTTTTTGGTCACTTGATGGCACAGCGGAGCAGATTGAGTTCAATATACTGTTTGTAATGTTCCTAAACATTTTTCGAAATAGTCCACCTCGGGTCCTGAGTGCCACACCAGAAAAAGTATCTGGTATTCTTCGACATGTCTTTCAAAAAGTACAGGCAATGCCACGCCCATCCATGCCTGAGAGAGTCTGTTAGAGCAGAAATAACCATGTGTTTAGGGTGGGAGGATGGGCGTACTCCCTCTCCCCTGTCAATCACAGTGACACTAGCCAGTCATGGGCATCTGAATGTAACAGGAGCCAGACAGTTTTACCTCAGCATGTTGAAGGGGTATAACGTTGTTTAGCTTAAAAAAAATTGAAAAAAAATTGAAAAAAATATCGGAAAACTCTTTATCTCTTTGATCACAAATTTTACCGAATGCAAAATTACCACAGATTTGGAATATAGTTTGTCAGGCTAAGAATGCTTAACCATAACAAAGCGGTTTGCATACATTATAGTAGGAGGTCGACCGATATGGGTTTTTCTTTGGCCAATATTTAGAAATAAGGGCAGTCGATGGCCGATATATAATGCTGATTTTTTTTCTGAATAAAATTAAGACACAATATGTAGATTTTTTTATGTGAAGCAGGTCGATTCCTCAACTAAAACAATTAAATAATTAATTAAATAACCCACCCTGCCAGAAAATATGAAGCTTCACATTACTGAATGATTTGGGTCAACATTGATTTATAAAAAAAGAGAAGAAAATGTTAAACTAAGCTGTAGCCCTTGTGTGTGTGTGTGTGTGTGTGTGTGTGTGTGTGTGTGTGTGTGTGTGTGTGTGTGTGTGTGTGCTCATGTTCTACAGCCTCCTGATTCAAAGCTCCCTGAGGAGTTAAGTCAGAGGCCAGCATGCTGCACTGTGAAGGCAGGTCGTTTGCTCACTTGCTGCCCTCGGTTTAAACCTTCCACCCGCTTTCACCTATATGACATCCCTCCTTCACCCTGCTCTCTAAAACACCGCAGTCTGCGCCGTTTCATTTCAAGGCCTTTCCCAGCAAACTTCCTTAGGTCTTTAGTTTTTATGATTATGTCAGAGTGAAGGTGGTGCAGTTGGTCAATATGGAAAAAGTGAAAAAAATATCCTGTTTGCGTTCACAGTACATCAAGCTGCAGAAGAAACATCAACAACCAGGGTGATGAAAGCGGAGGTTGTTCGCTGGCAGCAATAGGAAAAGGAGTTCAAGCAATAATGCCCATTTGGCTCCACAGGAAACAAGCAAGATCCTTATCAGTTCCTGCTTGTTGGATGTGCATTTAAGTACATGTGTCAGAGTTGTTAAGCAGATTGCTCCACGGGGAAAGGTCTGCAGGCAGTTACGAAACCAGTGGCACTTAAACAATACAGCTACATCAGACAGAGATCCCTTAGAGACCAAAAAAGGACTCAGAAAGCAGAGAGGAGAAAAGAAAAGAAAAGACACTAGCCTTAAGCTTATTTGTGTAGCTTGAACTAACAGACTGATTCTTGAAAAAGGAAAAAAAAAAGATATCAATTGGTATACCTGTTTAAATATGGTGCAATATATACACCAACAAAAGTATTTGGACAGCTGACTTTTAAAGCCATATGTGGTTCTTCCTCAAACAGTTACCACAGCTGGAGGCACACACACTTTATAGGATGTAGCACTACATATTCCTCATGTTTGAGACTCCAAGCATGACAAAACTTCTGTGCACAAAGTCTGAAGATATGGCCTGCTATTGACCTCTGACCTTTGACCCGCCCAAACAACCGGCCTCCTCACCCTACACCATTGTCATACATACATTACAGCACAGGATCACATGATAGAACACCCCTGGAGCATAGAGGTTAAAGGGCCCTACACAGTTGGCTGCAGCTTAAACCCCTGACCTTTCCATTAGTAACCCATATCCTTATCATCGCTCTCAAAAATCTAGTGGAACACCTTTCCAGAAGTTATTATATTATTATATTTATAACAACAAACAGGGAGTGAATGTGGAATAAAGCACATAATCTTACAGTCACATGTCTACAAACTTTTGTCCATTTTAGTGCCCCTTTATAGTTTATCGGGTTTCAAGAGAGAGCATCACTTATAATGAGAGGATGATAAATGATCTTTTCAGAGTGAGATGTGTTACAATGCTAACAAAGATCAAAGATGAGATAGAAACCTATAACTTTCTTGCAATCATCTTCAATCTCTTATATCGAATGATCTAAGATACAAGCATAGTGGACAAGAAAGACTTCGGCTACCAGATTGTCCTTTGTTTAGGAATTTGCATACTCCTTCATTTGGCTTCATATCTGTAGTGTCCCAAACTAGCTAGCCAGCATGCCATATTATTACGCTGGCAACATGTGGCACTGGCTAATAATTTTATTAGAGCATCTGGCTGCATATAAGCTAAAATCAGGAAGTAATAATACTGAATCCACTTTTTCAATTTTAGACAGGGCAAAAAAGGTCAAAGCTCATTCTTAGACAATACCTGGCATCCTAAATAGTTGTCATTAAAATTTTTTTTTTAAAAAAGCACATTTAGCTGTACAGGGTAAAAAACATGCAGAGATGTGCGTTAGATTTTCATAAAGCGGTCTATTTTTTTGTATGAAGACAATGCCGTTACTTGTATGGTGCATTTTCCGGAGAAACCTGTTCTGTACCAAGAATGGCGAACGATGACTGAGGTTTCATTTGCACTGTTGCTTCTAGATGTAGTCATGCGCGATGAAGGAAAAGATTTATTATCCAAATAAATAGCAAGGAAGCTTCAGATGCTTGTGCATGTCATATTTCTCTGAAAACCCAAAGACTTCCTTGAAACGTCCCTAGCAATGTCCATAGTACTTCACAATGCGAATTGAGAAAAGTCAAAGGCGAAACATCAGTAGGTATTAAAATGATGTGGGTTTTTTCATGCGCAGAATCTTTGTTGTGTCAATAAAAAAACACTGTTCATCAGATAAAATGCCCCGCTGGATTAGCCAAAATGACCCAGACTAAATGTAAATTATATTTACACATGCAGCTTCAACCAACCTAAATAAGTGTAGCCCGACTGCTAGATTCTATTGATCTCAGATGGTACATCATAATTCTGACATTTATAATTCAGGTCATTTCATCTGATTATATATTAATTGTGAAACCCGATGACTAAACTTTCACACTAGGCCTCGGGGAAAGGGTGAAGTCTATCATGTGCTTCTTCTGAGGCATGTGCAGCTAACACAACTGCTGGGTCTCTGGAAGGATTAACACACTCATCTAGAGAGTGTTTGATGAGGGAAGAAAAAGAAAGAGAAAGAAACGCCTTCCCTCCTATCAAGTTAACATGGACAACACTTTTGCTCTTGACTCCGTCCATGTGGCATCATCAGAGGAATGTTATTTCTAATGATGTCCACCTTCATAAATACATAACATGTTCAGATGTAATGCATGTACATCTTTAGATTGTGTAAATTGTGAGGAACATCTGTATATAATGCTATATCTGCTATAATGGGCAAATAGACAGACTTAACAAAAGACTTACTGGACAGCTGTAGAATATCACCTTGTATATGTTTAGTATCGATGTCTATAGTTTCAGATTCCTGTTTTTGACAGAAGTGAAACCTGATATGGTCCACTGCCTGTTATATCCCATCCATCTAAAGGTTTGATCTTTACTATAAAAAAATAATTATTTGAGTTACTTTATCCTAACTGGCTAGTCAAACCAATCTGGCTATCTCTCTCTTTCCACCTACAGAACTGTCCTTTACACAATGTTTTTTATTTTCCGCACCATTCTGTATAAACTTTAGACTGTTGCGCATTAAAAGTCCCAGATGTTCAGCAGATTCTAAAATACTCAAACCAGCCCATCTGGTGGCAACATCCAAGATCAAACTTTGTTTATTCTCATGTTTGATCTGAACATTAACTGAAACTCTTGGCCTGTATCTGGATTTTTATTTCTGTACTGTGTATGGTGAGTGTATGCTGCACGTTTACTTCCTGTGTACCTGATGAAGAAGTAACTATCTGATACAGGCTTTTAAAAAGTCTAAGCATGACAAACTGGGGCCCATTGTGCTCAAAGTCTGCAAGTTAAAACAAAGTGATCACATGCGTCGACCTGCTCTGCAGAAAACGTAGGCCTGTTCTCCAAGTTACACGTTCACACGCTTTTTTTTTTTTTTTTTTTTTTAATAGATGCAAATGGATGAAGCATGGTTACATTACCCAGTTTCTGACCCATTAATAACATTTCAGCATTTTCTACAGCGAGGAAGTTTAGGGTGAAAATATTATATTTTTTTAAATAGAGAATTCCAATATATATGCAGTGTTGCATAATGGTTAGGCTTCTGAAACATCAGGGTCAATAAATGCCTCTAAGATTTATTGGCATCAATTATAAATATGACCAAAATAAAAAAAATATATACATATGCAAAATATCAAACACACAGGGTTCTTTGAGCTGGAGAATTTTGGTCCATTCCTCCATAAAGGAACATTTGAAGTTTCTTTATAGTGTTATGTTTGTCCATATGCCCAGCCCTCTTTAATTCACACCACAAGCAGATATGTTAGAATGTCTGACTACTCGTCTTGTCTATCTGCAGCCACTTATAAACACCCCCGACAGAGGCAATTATGTTTTCCTTTATGTTTTATCAAAAATCACATCAAGCATGACCAAAGAAATCACAGCTGACCATTAAACACTATGCTAACAGCATAATGGCACTTGGTGATGTTCAGGCATTGTGTTTGCCAGACTTTCTGTGAAGATGTGAGATTCTTTTTAACATTGAATGCAACAGTTAATCAAGCTGTCCTCTGTTTTTGTCAAACAAGTCACTTCCTATCAAAGCCGATGAATACATTCAAGCATATTTCCCTTCTCTTGAAGCTGTAATTATAGTAATAGAACCCTAGACGCAAAATTGGAAAGGAGGGGGCAAATTTCTGACTCACCAGTTAGGAATTTCAACCATGCTCTGAAAACAGATCCAACAATGCAGTTGGCTTGATGTAGGGTTCTTGGGGGGGAACAGTGGTATACTCCAAAAAGCCATTTGTGTTGTTCACCCTTAAAAGCATTTTTAATCAGTGCTTACATACGCCAATCAAGTTTCATCGTCATAGCAGTACACCCAAACTGCGGGTGTTTATTTCTAGCAACAAATCTAAATTGATTGATTCGCACGATTTATCGGACATTAGGCGACATACCTTCAGCAACGTGCAGTGAACAAGCAATTATTTTTAGTGCAAGCTGCTGACCTCAGGCAACCTTTATGCAAATAAAAAAGTTAAGACGGTGATGCACTTGTGATCCGTCTACCAATGGGAGCGAAGACAGTAGAGCGCATGTGATCAGTGTTCCAATAGGTAAAATGCTAGCTCTAATCATAACAATTAGCGAGACCTATTAACAATTATTACTTGCAAAATCATTGTACGATAACTTGCAGCGATAAAAACGTTTGTCTTCGCCTCAACAGGGGTATTTTCTATCCTCAGTGGATGATCACTCAGCATAATGGAAGTCCAGTTAATAATAAGATTACAGAAAGATCCAGTTACCATTGTACCATCATAATTACACTAACAAGGATTCCTCAGGCTTCTTCTTCACATCCTTCTTAATGCATTCACCATTCAAACGTGCAAGATACCAAACGCCTCCATCTAGCATACGTTAGTTTAGTATTACTTTTTTACTTTTACACATAATTTTTGGAAATATGAGAAGAAGCAAAAAGTGTCACAAATGTGCAATCCTGTGCACAGCCAGGAAATCAGCCTATAATAATTGTGTTCAGTTGGCCCAGTTAGGATTTACCTTGCAGTCATTACTGGGTCACTCCCAATGAGCCTGTAATACAGTAGGCCTGTACACGTATTTGGCAATTTTTCCATATTTTATATATATATATATATATATATATATA
>JAAIIK010000025.1:4548137-4560164 GCA_014706435.1 Silurus glanis
ACACACACACACACACACACACACACTCCGGGTTGCGTTATACAGTATGAGACCGACCTGTAGAGGCAAATCACTGACACCACTTGCTGTTCATGTGAAGTGTCTTTTTTTTTTTTTTTTTGCAATTAATTATGGATTCAGGATATTATGTTTCAGTTCGAATGCCTTATTTTCCCTCAATATTTATTCATATAATTCATATATTCATATTTACTTCATTTAGCACATTTTTCCTGATTCAGTACTGTTTTTTTTTTATTTTGTAATATAGTTCAGTACTATTTTACATTTAGTGTTGTTTGTTTTTATCCAGTATCCATTTTAAAAACTATTTATCGATCATCAGCAACCATTTTAGTATATCTTCTTAAGGGACAATAATACAGAAATGAAACTTGGAAATAGTTTAGAGTAGTCAATGTGCAGCTTGTATAGCAGCATAGATTGTCAATAACTGCCAATAAAATTAAGTACACCCTAATTGAACTTGTCAAAACGGTGTACAAAATGTCAATATTTTATTGCAGAGCACCATTTTTATTTACGACTGCATTAATCCTCCTGGGCATGGAATTCATCAGAGCTGCACAGGTTGTTGCTGGGATCCTCTTCCATTTCTCCATAATTAACATCACAGAGCTGCTGGATGTTAAACACATGGTGCTTCTCCACCTTCTGCTTGAAGATGTCCCACAGGTGCTCAATAGGGTTCAGGTCTGGAGACAGACTTGAAATGGAGAAATACTTGGCCACTCAATCACCTTCACCTTCAACAAGGCCGTTGTCATCTTGGCGGTGTGTTTGGGGTAATTTTTATTTTTCTGCTGTTTGGCTCGGTTTTTGAAGGGAGGTCATAATGTTCTGCTTCAGAATGTTGGAATCCATGTTTCTCTCAATGGACCACAGCTCCCCAGTACCAGCAGCACTCATGCATCCGTTTCTTGAAACCAAATTCTGCACCTGACGCACAGCACGAGGACTCAACTTCTTTGATGGTCCCTTGCGAGGTTCCGAGTGGAACCCGTCTTGGAAAACCTCTGTATGGCCCTGACCACTGTACTGTAACTCAGTTTCGGGGTGTTAGTGACCTTCTGATTGCCTCTGCATCTTTGTGTAGAGCAACAATTCTAATTCCCAAAACCTCAGAGTCTTTACCATGAGGTGCATGTTGAACATCCAGTGGTCAGTATGAGAGAATTGTACTCAAAGCACCACATTTTAACTGCTCCAATACAAGATACACAAATTTGTATGGTCTGTCAAGCAGACAAAAACATGAACATGATGAATAGGACATGTGGCTTTGCATGGTTAAGGGACAGACAGCTGTTATCACTTACTCACTTTTGTTGCCAGTTATTTTGACAACAATGTCTGTATGTTGAGTTATTTTCAGAGTACAGTAAACCTGTACTGCTGTACAAGCTGCATATTGACTACTCCAAATATCTACGTTTCGTTTCTATAGTATTGTCCCTTGCGAAGATATGCTAAAATAGTTGCTGAAATGTAAAGGGTGCAAATTTGAGATACTGTATAACAGGGCAAATTCCTTTTAACGCCACTCATGACAATTCCACATACCAAAAGAGTGAATGAATGATGAAAGGAATGAAGACATTTGTTAAAGTATGCTGAAATAAGTAGGACAGTTAAAGTAAATCATATCTTTAGAAAATTAAATATTAAATGTAAAACACACACACACACACACACACACACACACACACACACACACACACAGCTGTATTAGCCAAATGGAGTTTAACAAATGTAAATTATTACATTACATTTTTCCATTTATTTACTTTTATTTAATAAATTTAAATTTGTGCCAATTTAACTGATTACTCAATTTAATCAATATAATAAAAAAAGAACTATTGCATTGTTTTGATTATACTTTAATTTTTAAATATTATTTTATATATTATTTCACCTAGCAGGAATTTTATTTTAAATTGTTTTAAAATTTTAAACTGTTGATGTTCATGAAATGTTAATAATAAACTAATGTTAATAGAAAATTACATAAAGAAATGTTATGTTTTGCATTTCATCCTCCTAACCTAATTGAATAAAATAATAAAATAAAATAAAAAACAAGCATTGATAGCAATACTGTGAGAAAGCAGTTTCAAAATAAACCATGTGACGTTCTTTTTAAACGGTAATGCACACAGAAAGAAGAGTGATTTATTATTCTCTGATGTTCAGTGTCACGTATCTTCATCTTTAATCCTTTATTCTTCACGGATATCGCTGTTCCTTCCATTCATGAACATAAACTTTTGTTTCTCTGCTCGGTTGTTTCAAATGAAAGCAGCAGTCAGTTCAAGTTTCAACACATTTCACTTTTCACATTTATTTTTGTCAAAAAAAAAAAAAAAAAATTTAATGAAAGAAAGCGTGTGGAGAAACAATGAGAGACGGGAACAGAAAGGACGAAGAGAGACTGACTGGAATGAGCCGATGGATGAATGGGAACATCCGTTAGCCCTGAGGGGGTTTAGGGGTCAGGAAGCGAGGCATAAAAGAGATCAGGAACACGTGCACTATTATCCCAAATGGTGCCGAGTCAGGCTACATTACTGATCTCACCCTGTCCCCGGAGATCGAAGCCTCTCCTACAGAGCTGATGCTGCAACCTCGCACAGTATAAACATACCAGCTTTACTGGCCCGTAAAGCATTGTACAATCCTGAAGCAGAGCAAGAGCTCTGCCAACATGCCCAATCTTATCGAGGTGTAGTTGGTGCTGCTCTCAAACAGAAGCAACTGTGACTTTCAAAATTCATTTACTCACTAATTATTTACAGGCTTGTAACGCTCTGAAACGTGCTTAAAAACGTTTCATTTTATCTTCATAATACTTTAAAGAGCAGTTAGTACTATGCGACTTGTTTCTCAACTATGTTTCTGGACTCTGTTGCTTGTTTTGTTTTTTCCCCCCAACACTTGTGTGGAGTGTGCTGACCATCCACCCCCCAACCCCCTCCTTCGTATTCTTCCTCTCCAAAGTACACAACCTCCCAGGGTGTTGCCCCATTTCCTCTATCTGAGAGCATGTGTGTGTGTATGTGTATATTCCTCCCTGGGATCTGCAGTTCCCAAGAGAGCCGGTAAAATGTCCAATTACAAACCAAGACAAAAGCAGGTGTCAAAACAAAACTCAAAAGGGAATCAGGAAGCTCTACAGGGTACAAATGTAGGAGTGGTAACGGGGGTTTTTACACTGTACAATCTGTAGAACAGTCTATTCTTTCCTTTTTTTGTGTGTGATAAATATTATAAAAAATTATTCACGGTCCGTCTTTTCCCCCCGCCTGTAACCACCACATTCAGGGAGGGCCAACTGTAATCTTTTTACAACCCAGCTGTCTGAGTAAGAGCACACAGGAGAGAGATGGGGGAAAAGCAAAAGGCTTTTTAATCAATTTTTAATTACAAATCACCTTAAAAAAAAGTCACAGTTTACAGTCTTTTTTTTTTTCCAAACTCTTCAACCATTTCTGACCAGCATTAGGGATGAAACACCATAACAGATTGAAAAAAAAAAAAAAATGGGAACAAGAAAACAGGGGAATGTTTATAGCAGCCCAGTTAAGGGTAGGCGATACAATATAATATCAGCATTGTGATCAATTGTTTTAATACATATTTTAGTAATGGTAATTACGGTAGCCATTTTTTTCCCCATCTCAATAATAACACCTGATTGGTAGCAGCTGATACAAAAACTTAATATTTTATTCTAAATATTAACACTTTAAAATGTTAACACTGTCTAGAGAACGATTCTACTCCTGTTATACAAGTAGAATAAATCCATATTATAACCGCAGTGCATTTAATATATACAGTTGTTGCATGACTGCAAAAAAATGTAAAATATTAAATACTGTGTTTAATATTTATAACATGGTCCATCTGATTGCTCCATTCTGATTGGCTGGAGAGCATTCACACACATTAATCACTATTCCAAATGTATGCACTGCCTCTATCTGTAACTGTATATAGGTTGGTTACAGTTATATATAGACAGCAAGACAGTAAGGCTGGTATTGTTTTGAAGGGGAAAAAAAGTCTTTATGATCTTACTAAGCTAAATGGATTAAGGATAATTAAGCTGAGGCACAGGAAGAATTTGATCAACTGGAGCAACTTAAGATTCTTCATTCCAATAAAATGTAATCATATTGCACTGCACTTTGTGTCTCATATAAAGATAGCAAAACATCGGATTAAACAATCCGTATATAAAATAAGCCAAAAATATTCTTCTTCTTATTATTAATAATTTATTTTTATCCTTCCCATTTCAGGTAAGCTGGTTCTTTGCCTTGCATGTAAATCGTGTAATGGACACACA
The DNA here is from genome assembly GCA_014706435.1 of Silurus glanis. Taxonomy (NCBI): domain Eukaryota; kingdom Metazoa; phylum Chordata; class Actinopteri; order Siluriformes; family Siluridae; genus Silurus; species Silurus glanis. The sequence continues at coordinate 4,552,513 of JAAIIK010000025.1, forward strand.
GCCGTGTATTCCCGCTCACGTATTGTGTAGGTCGAGGTTTCATTTCACACACACTGACACCATGCATTTTCTGAAGGCTCATGTAACCAAAAAGCTTAATAAATTTATGATCAGCCCTGTAGGTCTCTTTGGAGGAGCCGTGATTACGTCAAGGCAAGCAATTCCTAGTGTTTGAACACAGGGGTGTGACCCACTGGAGTCATCCAAGTCGAGTCAATAAAATAAATAAATGGGTCTCAGGAGTCATGGCTGTGTCACTAGAACAGTTTAAAAAAAAAAAAGTTGCCATATGATGTGTGTTGCTTAAACACCTAATGGGACAAAAGTCTGTTAATCGTTCAGTAGGTGAACATGAGGATGCACATGTGTGTTGGAACCAAATAGCAGTGCGATAGTAGGATATATTTCTAGTGTCAGTTCACTTGATAATAGCTCTAAAACGAAAGCAGCATCCAAAACAGGACTTTCAGACTCGCCCCTTTAAGACTGCACCGAGCTGTAGTGTTGCACACCAGTGAACAAGGCGCATGCCCTTTGTGACCCGAATTTGTTTGTTTTGTTTGCTCTCTTGCATGGCATCAGAGCGCGCAAAAAAAAAAAAAAAAAAAAAAAAAAAAAAGTGTGAGTGAGTGAGTAGAGAAGGGGGAACTGAAAGACTAAAACCTATCAAACAAGACAGGAAAACTGTACATACAGATTAGGAATACCCACAATACAAGACGTAGCTAGCAGTCAATAACAACAGGCAAAATAAAACGGAGCATGTGTGTATAAATCTAGCAATTAGTAGTCAAGGTCATAACGAGGTAGTTCTAATTGTATTAAAAGCAGAAAATCTCAATTTCCAAACAAAAAATAATAAATCATTCGATTAGTTAAAGAAATCAAACAATGCTTTGTAGCCGTCCTTAATAAATGTCTGAACCCAATAAAACCGTCTACTGACTCCTCAATCTCGCCCTGCTTTACCCCTTTACTATATCAACAATATCAGAACAATGTTCCATTATGAGAGCTGTGTGTGTGTGTGTGTGTGTGTGTGTGTGTGTGTGTGTGTGTGTGTGTGTGTGGAGGAGGAGCAACAGCTGTGACTGAACAAACAGCTGCATCACTTCAGTGACCCTTGTCCCTTCCTCCCATAGCTCACTCTCTCTCCTCACAGAGCTTGGAAAGGAATTTCATAAAAGTTAAAAAATTATTACACAACTGTGTTTATGATCTACTGCATACAATAATTACTGTGGAATTATACTGCATTCAAGGTGAATTTGCAACTTGTGAATCCACATGTACAGACAGTAAAAAAAAAAAAAAAAAAAGAAAAAGAAAAACAACACACCCACTCGACATGAAAACTGCCAGTTCTTTACTTGTTTACAGAGTGGTGTGAATTTACCATGGGTATGCACACACTGAACAGTATAAAGCCCCCTCCTGTGCTATACGTTATGAAAAAATTGGATTGAAATTCAACACGTGACCCAGTCAATTACACACCTGGGTCTGATCTCTTATAATGACATGGTGTCCCACTTCGAGGAATTTAACAGCCTGGAGAACATGTGCCAGGTAGACAAAATCCTCCAGGACTTCAGTATGAAGCAAGAGAAGAAACTCACCAACTTTTAAGAATCAATGGGACCCCATTGAACATTTTCCAGTACTTTGGTGTTCACTCAGGACCTGTCATGGTCGTGTCCCATCAACACCCTGATAAGAAAGGCCTGTCAGCTACACCAACAGTCAGACAATGAAAGACCTCCCAAACAATGGACTCTTCTCTTCATTTCACTTCCGTTCTCTTAAAGCTAACACAGAGAGAACAAGGAGAAACCTCTTGCAGGCCTTTCGGGACCTCAGGACAACACTGTGAACTAAACCCTCCACATCATACTCTTACATCAGCTACTACTACACATTTCAAGCTCATCGACTTGTGCAATGCAGATGTTCAGATTGGTTTATCAGTACCTTAGGGGGTTTAGATAATCATGGACAAACATTTTAAATGCATCGTCATTCCCGGTTTCCTTCATGAAAGGTTTATACTGATGTTGAGTAAATGGTAACAGATTGAGCATTTGTTCCCTCACACCAAAAATTATTAGGAAAAACAAACAGCTAACTGCCAAAAAACATCTCATTTTTTATCTCACTCATTGAGACGAATAATACAAATCGACAAAGAAGAGATAACGGCAATTTTCTGGTGCACAGCACAGAGACTCCAGCAGCCTTTAAACACGCATCCCAACACACTATAAATAGACATGGCCTGCCTATCTTCTGCCCACATACAATACAAACTCAAGTACAGAAACTTCCAGAATCTCTCAGCAGTACAGGCTCGGCCCCCAAGAGAGAACCTCCAGGAAAAAAAGGGCCTCAAATGTTGCCGGATTTTGGTAGACTGGGGGGGGAGGTGATGAAGATTATAAAGAGGAAGTTGAGTAGAAGCAACTACAATGACGATAACAAAAAAATAAATAAAATAAATAAATAACAGGAAGATAATCTACAGCAAACAAAGATGTACAAGCAACAAGTTGAAAACAAAAGAAAACAACAAGAGGGAGGTGGAGAAGAGGAAAGACACCATCAAGAGGAAGGAAAAGATGAACAAGAACATGAAAAAGAGGTAGAACAAGACAAAAAAAACGACAACATGATGACAATCAGCTGTTCACAGAGTAAAGGCGTGGAAAAAAAAGCCTCAAGCTAATGGTGGCTTCTTTCCGTTTCTTCATGAGTGTTTGAAAGTGACCTGAAAAGCCTGATGGAGAAAATAAACACTAACCCTGGCTGAAAGTCAATCACTGGAATCTTCCTTCATACCCTCACACACTGATCTATTTACATCTTTAATATAATTGCTGCTTTATGTTTAAAATGTCTACAGAAAAGATGATGATTTTCCTGATTTTGTTTGGGCTCCTGATCTAATGAGTGTGTTACCCTTAGGTGTCTGAGTGGGAAGTAAAAAAAATTATAATAATCACAAGACCAACATTGCGGTGCACCTAAAATATCCCTCAATGTTTATGCCAAGTAACCACTACAAGATCTCAGCCGCAGGTATTCTGTGGAAGACAACTAATATTTGGAAATGCTATAACCCTGCATCTTTGTTCTCATACTTTGCTAGTTGGTGTTCTAACATCTTGTTAATGAGCATGTGCCTAGTCTTAATAACAACTTATATCCATCTTAGATGGATGACTATATCATGAATATATGTGGGTGAACATATACATATTCAGTTCAAAACTGCACACTACCATGTGGCCATGCTAAGAATGTAGTCTTGGTAATCCCTCTATATTCATACAAACGATAAATACAGAAGAGCAACAGAAGCCTGCGACAAGAAAATGTCAAATTGCTGGTGACACATTGCACTAAATTGTATTAAAGGAAGCAGTTAGAAAGCTTTCACTGCATTGCTCATTCCTATCCCATAACATCATTAATTAGTGCGTACTAATAATAATTGCACAATCTGGCAGGTTTTGATCATCACACAACCTGAACACTGATGATGATGATGTGTCATTACATAATTTTACTTTATCATATTGAGTAATATTTACTCCTAGTACATCAGGCCCACTATTCAAAAACTACTCAAAAAATGATCATCTAATTAAATTAGTTCAAATGACTTGGACTGTACAAGAGATAAACAACACTTCAGGCTTCTATACCATAGCATACAATTGTTCAAAATGAACCATATTTTCATATTTGATCCCAAAAAATGATTATTAGTATTTAAATAATGGTGTAAAGAAGGTCCCTCAAACCAGTTTAGATGGTGTTTGTGGCTCCATTATGTGCACAGTTCTGACAAGACCCTCAAGAACCATTTCAATTTCTGGATAATCCGTGCTGGTTCAACTTCTGACTCTTTTCTATTTAACAGGAAACAAATATTATTATTAAATACCAATTATTCATGGACACAAATACTGGACACCTGACTTTCCAGCCATGTGCAATTCCTTTACAAACTGTTACCACAAAGCTGAGGCAATACAATTGCGTAAGATGTTTTTGGATGCGGTGGCTTAAAATACTCCCTTTACTTGAACTAGGAGACCCAAACCTGTTCCAGCAGGACACAGCCAGCTCAATGAACATATGGTTTGCATGGGTTGGTGGGACAGATCTTAAGTGGTCTACTATAGAGCTTTAAACTTAACCCTGCTGAACACCTTTGGGATGAATATGAACACTGATGGCACCCCAGGCTTCCTCACCTCACCTACATATCAGTACCTGATGCCTTTGTGGGTGAATAAGCACAAATCTGTAATAGCAGTAAATAGGGACTACATGTGGTATGGGATGCTTAAAAAGCACACAAGAATCTAATGGTGAGGTGTCTACAAACTTCTGCCTTACACAGAGATGCATACAAAGAAACACAGGTGAGATTTTCAATAATAATCAATTAAAACACTAAAAAAAGAAGAAAAATACATTTGTTCATGTGCTGAATCCACGACACACCATCAGGCTAAACAGTCCGAGTGCCTCAGTCCCAGTAAATAAAAGAATCATTGCTGCAATGGCTGAAAGGAAAACAAAATCGTATGAATCACTGGAGTCTTGCACCTCGAGTCAACATCGTAAACTCTGACCGGGTTTCGTTATATTAGATGAGAAGTATTTCAACAGGTTTTCAAGGATCTCTCCACCACAGACACACAAATTCCCCAGACATGGCAGTCTTCATAAATGCATCTCCACAAGGCTGGGGTGGATCGTTACTCGAACAGCCTCTCTGGTATTTGGCTGAAGTCCAAGAAAACGCTTTGACGTGAGGACTTCATGCATAAGTACACCTTTTATCATGTGACGGAGCATCACAAAGTTAAAAAGTCTGATCGCATCCAGTCAGCCTGTGGCTTTGTTTCCATTCATTGTTCGCCACAAGATATATTTGAAGGCAATTCGCCCTGTCTTGCCTTGGATCAACTTTGCCTTTAAAATCAAGTCTGATCTTTACATATCAGATGCTGTTTAATCAGGATGTTCGACTTCAAAGCATGTCAAGTATAACGCTTCTGTGCATAGGAGTGGGGAAGAAAAGGAATGGCTGTGTAACTACAGCATGTGGAATCGTGGAACACTGAAATGATATTTGTGTGTATTTAACTGGATTTATTAATTTATGTTATATCTAGATATCTTCTTCTTTCGGCTGCTCCCATTAGGGGTCGCCACAGCGGATCATCCGTCTCCATAACCCCCTGTCCTCTACATCTGTCTCTTTCAAACCAGCTACCTGTATGTTATATCTAGATAACATAATGGCTTATACAGGTGTTATACACATGTGCAGAAAGTGCTCACAAAACACTGGACATGCAATTCTGTGCACAAATTCAGGCCTTAAACATCAGTTTTTAAAATGTTATACATAGAAGTGGTTGATTCAGCAAGATTCTTGCGTCAGTTGTGACATTTTCAGCAACACGATGTCTCAATGCAAAACGCCCACTTGCAGTACATAAGGTCCATTTATGCTTTAACTAAACCCATCTGTCCATCCATGCAAACATGTGAATAAACCATGGTCTCACACCACAAGTGTTGGCATGTTACTAATTTAAGTACTTTTAACACAGCCATTAGGGTTGCACAAGCCGGTGCACTCTTAATGCCGGGCCCAAGCCCGGATAAATGCAGAGCTTAAAACATGTGCCAAATCAAATATGCAGATCACGAATCGGTCGAGGCCCGGGTTAATATTGGACGAAGGAGGAGAAGAAGAGGAGGAAGATGTCTACAGACACGGCAGAGAAAAGAGAAGTGGAGGAGAGTGGAGGTTTGGGTCGGTACATTAAATGTTGGTACTATGACTGGTAACAGGAGAGAGTTAGCTGATATGATGGAGAGGAGAAAAGGTAGACGTGTGTTCAGGAGACCAAGTGGAAAGGGAGTAAGGCCACGAACATTGAAGGTGGGTTTAAACTGTTCTATCATGGTGTGGATGGAAAGAGAAATGGTGTAGGTATGATTCTAAAGAAAAATTACAGTAAGAGTGTAGTGGAGGTGAAGAGAGTTTCTGATAGAGTGATGAACGTGAAGCTGGAAGTGAAAGGGGTGATGATAAATGTCATCAGTGCTTATGCTCCACAAGTGAGTTGTGAGATGGAGGAGAAGGAAAAATTCTGAAGTAAGTCAGATGGAGTGGTAGATGGTGTACCTAAGAATGAACAATTAGTGAATGGGGCAGACTTTAATGGGCAGGTAGGTGAAGGGAACAGAGGTGATGAGGAGGTGATGGGTAGGTATGGTCTTAAGGAGAGGAAAAGGATGGAAATGGCAGGGGTGAACACTTATTTTAAGAAGAAGGAGGATCATAGGGTGACATAAGAGTGGAGGAAGGTGGACACACAGGTGGACTTCGTTCGATGTAGGAGATGCAACCTGAAGAAGATTGGAGACTGTAAGCTGTTGGCAGGGGACAGTGTAGCTAAACAGCATCGGATGGTGGTCTGTAGGGTGGTTTTGGAGGTGAAGAATAAGAGGAGGATTGTGAGGACTGAAAGAAGAATAAGATGGTAGAAACTGAAGGAGGAAGACTGTAGTGTGAGATTCAGGGAAGAGGTCAGACAGGGGCTCGGTGTTGTTGAAAAGATGCTGGATGATTGGGAAACTACTGCAGGAGTGATGAAGGAGACAGCTAGAAAGGTACTTGGTGTGACATCTGGAAATAGAAATGAAGAGAAAGAGACGTGGTGGTGGAATGAGGAAGTGCAGGAGAGCATAAGGAGAAAGAGGAAAGGTCAGAAAGAGTTGCATTGAGTGATTGTGGATTTAGAGAAAGCGTACGACAGGGTGCCGAGAGAGGAGTTGTGGTATTGTATGAGGAAGTCAGGTGTGTCAGAAAAGTATGTGAGGGTGGTGTAGGACATGTATGAGGACAGTGTGTCAGCAGTAAAGTGCGCAGTAGGAACGATAGACTGGTTTAAGGTGGAGATTGGACTGCATCAAGGATCAGCTCTGAGCCCTTTCCTGTTTGCAGTGGCCATGGACAGGTTGACGGACGAGGTCAGACAGGAGTCTCAATGGACTATGATGTTTGCGGATGATATTGTGATTTGTGGTGAGTGTAGGGAGCAGGTTGAGAAGAGCCTGGAGAGGTGGAGGTACACGCTGGAGAGAAGGGGAATGAAAGTCAGTAGGAGTAAGACAGAGTACATGTGTGTGAATGAGAGGGAGGGCAGTGGAGTGGTGCGGTTGCAGGGAGAAGAGGTGGAGAAGGTGGAGGAGTTCAGGTACCTGGGGCCAACAGTGCAAAGTAATGGTGAGTGTGTTAGAGAAGTGAAAAAAAAAGTGCAGGCAGGGTGGAGTGGGTGGAGAAGAGTGATAGCAGGAGTGATTTGTGATAGAAGGGTATCTACAAGAGTAAAAGGGAAAGTTTATAGGACTGTGGTGAGACCTGCGGTTTTGTATGAAGAAGACGACGACTTTAACCATTTATACCGATGGAGATGCTTTTGCTCTCGTACTTACTGCAAAAGAGGTATTTATAGAGCATCAGTGTTTATTAACTTGAAGGAAAATGTAGCACAGCTCAACTACCATACACAGAGAGAGAGAGAGAGAGAGAGAGAGAGAGAGAGAGAGAGAGAGAGAGA
>JAAIIK010000025.1:4560174-4594283 GCA_014706435.1 Silurus glanis
AGAGAGAGAGAGAGAGAGAGAGAGAGAGAGAGAGAGAGAGAGAGATGGGGACGGGGACAGAGATGTCAGATACATTCCGTTTCCTTATATACAGCATCAGGGAGGGGAAAGCTTGGTGGTTAAGCGATAAGACTTTGAAGCTGAATGTTGTGAGTTCAAATCCCTGTCAAACCAAGCTGCCTTTCCCTCCTGGGCCCCTGAGCAAGACCCTTAGCCCCATATCTACTTAGTTGTATGAATGAGATAAATGTAGGTCGCTCTGTATAAGGATGTCTTCCAAATGCCATAAAATGTAAAATGTATAGCATCAGGATGACCTGCTAAAATGAAAAAGGAACAGGAACTGGGCAAATAATAAAATCACTCGATTACCCATTCACCAGAATACTCCAATATTCTACATAATTTTGGTTGCACAAAAACCCAGACTATAATTATTAGGTGAAATTAGACAAATTCTGGTCCAGACAGACAAGTCGACTGACCCGGGTGCTGAGGTAAAAACAAAAGCTAAATCCAACTAGATTTCATAACCTATACTTCCCACAGTCGGACTGATTCCTACGCAGGATGACATCAAAAGATCCGACTTCCTTGCAAGTGCAGTGTTTCAAAATGATATGAATGGGGAGGTATAAACAGGAAGACAGGACAGTCCAAGGACAGTCTAAGTTTACTGTGTCCATATGGCCATCTGAAAGGAGGAGGGGAAACTCAGAGGAGAAAGGGGTGACCAACCCCCAGGCTAATTCACAGAGAGAGAGAGAGAGAGAGAGAGAGAGAGAGAGAGAGCACGTTCAGATGATCAGATAAAGGTACCCGCAATCAAAAAGCGTCAAGAAGCATTCTGGTAGCCAAGAGTGTGAAGTCCCTCAGTCAAGGCTCCTCAAATCAACATTACTGTGCAATTCATAAAAAAATAACAATCACAATCTCTTTGCTTAGAATGTCATCATTTTTTTCTAAAACCTGATGCGTGGATTAAACTCTTCTACAAGCCTCAATACCAAACCTGACAACTCTGGAAGCTCTCCAAACTTTTAGCTGGATTTGTCTGCTGGTTCTATAAGCTACTCCTTAATAACCACAGAAAGTGTGATGTCAAACGTAGTCGAACTGTCTGATATGCTTGCTTTCTGAAATCGTTATTAAAAAGGAAATGCCTCAACATAAAGAATTAAATCATAGCCCTCGAACCTCTGTAAGCACTATTAGGGGTGACATTTCTATTTTAATACAATAGGCACAAAGCCTAGTAGTGAACACTATGTACTGCACAAAAATGTATACATTTAAAACAACATCAGCCTTAACAACAGCAGCTACCTTATTAATCGTAATAATAACCAGGACGGCAACGTGACTAACGGCTGGGTTGGGTATACTGTGATAGGCTAAACAAAGAAATGATTAACCTTCTGGTGCAACCACGTGAGATTTCATCAAGTTACCCAATAGAAAATGCAATTAAAATTGTGAATGTTAACTGTATTCTTAGAATTTTCTATTCGATTTTTTTTTTATATCAATTAACCGTAGTTAAGTGGTAACAAACAGAGGATACAGGTTTTTTTCTGTACCTCAGAAAATAATTGAAAGGTCAATACTTGGACCTGAAGGTGCACCAAAGCACCATTAGGACCTAATTATAAATACATGCACATTCTTAGGTAATATATACAGTTAGCGACCACTTAACTGGGAACACTTGTGGCTGTCGTACGTCTACACCGATCCAGATCGTTTCCCAAAAATTGAGCGAAACATAAGACGCTTCGACCTACATAATTTCCACGTGCCGTTTGTTTCTTTCCTGGCACTTTGAAACGTCGCGCCAATGACCAAAAATAGCCTTTTCAAATAGCTACATTTTTATTGACTGAAAACAACGTCGCAGGGTGGACAGAAGGACAAACAAAGAGAAGAACATGTGTTTTACTGGCTGACTCCCGACTCAAATAATCACTACGAAGATCAATAATGAACAGAAAACCGTTTCAGAATCCACAACGCGAATGGACTACAATAGCAGAAGAGACCATTCCTCCAGCAAACTGGGAAAAATGGGATATAGTCACCCTCCACAGTTCCCACAGTTCCTTATCTTTTTGTCTGGTCATTTTATTCACTACCTCGTTTTACTGACAATCATATTAGTAGCCGTGTTGAGGGAAGCGATTGTTCAGCGTGTGATATTCAAAACGCTACAGTGCGAGCTGTTCCTATTTAGAGGATCTGCTGTGCATCAAAGTCAACTATTCTTAGTTCCAACTGTTTCTCTGGAGCTAATGAGCACTAACAAATCACAGCAGGGGAACTGAGAGAGAGAAGAAAATGAAGAAAAAGAAAAATGACAGAGTGCAAGCTGCACTGTTTAAGCGAGTCTTCAGATGTACATGCCAAAAACACACCCACTTACGAGCAGCTGCAAAGTGTGTACGCGAACGCCAAGTATGAAAACGCACGGCCTCGAAGTCTCAGACGTAACTCGGCCTACGCTCGAACAGTCAAGCAAGCGGGGGGGGGGGGGGGGGGGGGTTGGGTTTACATAAAAAGGAACAAATCTTTTTTGCATTTGACCTTCTTGGGAGTGAATTCGCTTAACACCCTGGCAACCGGTATTGTGACAGACAGCATGCAGTTGTTTTATTCTCTTTTATTTACCACCCCCCCACCCCCCCCAGGTCTAATCAGAGGGTGTGGCCTGTTTTTATAATTTCCATTTATATGTCACAATTTCATTAATTTAATTTTAAGTTTTTATTAACATGACTGAACATGGTGCATGAAATTATGGTACAATTATTAGCATTACGCATATTTTTAACTAACAACTTATCTAATATTACTATAACTGCTCTATCCTAGATACACTATATGGACAAAGGTTTGCGCCCATTTGCTGTTATAATAACCTCCACTCTTCTGGGAAGATGTTCCACTAGATTTTAGTGTGCGCTCTTGGAGATTTGAAGACTACGGGTGTTAGTAAAGTCAGGTACTGATGTAGGTGAGGTGAGGAGGCTTGAGGTGCAGTCGGCGTTCCAATTCATCCCAAAGGTGTTTAATAGGGTTGAGGTCAGAGCTCTATAGCAGGAGATCTTCCACTCCAACCCATGCAAAGAATATTTCTTCATGAAACCGCTTTTGTTCACAGGGACATTGTCATGCTGGAACAGGTTTGGGTCTCCTAGTTCAAGTGTAGGGCAAATTTTACATCACCACATCCAAAGACGTCATATGCAATTGTGTGTCTCCAACAGTTTGGAGAGAAACCACATTTGGCAGGGAAAAAAAAAATATTTTGTTCATATAGTATAGCTCTCTAGTATAAAAGCTGTGTCTACAAATGTAAAGCAATTATCGGTTTTATTTCAAGATGCCGCTAATTGCAAGCATTACATTTCCATGAGTGGAAAAACCATACTCTGAATATTTTCCCCATAAACTCACATTAAGGCTCAGACGATTAAAATTAAAACGCAAATCTGTGCATCACAAGCGTGAGTGTGAGAAGGTACTCGGTCAGCTGAGCCAAAACACAAACCAGAGACGATTAATTAACCTACAACACACTTGGTTTCATGTACCTTTGGAAGATAAATGGGGGTCTGACCGAAAACGAGGTGTCCAGGTTCACCAAGATGTGACCTGTGAATAGTTACATGAATGTGGGGCCAAACACACAAACCATTTGGTTGCTAAACCATACATGTTCAAAGCTGTAAAATGAAAAGATGCCTACTGGCTTCTCCCTGCCAGTCTACATGTGTTGGACCAGCTGAGAGCTCACAGCATGAGCTCTTTAACAAACCATCTGTACAGTGCCATGCTCACAACAAAAGAGGAGCATCTAAAGCCCTGGATCAGGTAGAAACACAAACATGTTAACAATAGTTGTCACTTTTATGATAAAGAATATGGGACCAGGTTATATTTTCGGTCAATGTGTCGATGATTAGCGTCAGGATCCAGCATTAGATGTCCACGCGTGCTTGGAAATTGTAACACCGCGCGGTTTGTTTGTAAACGCTCGCAGATAGGGTGGAACGGGAAAAGCCGAGAGATCGCACTAGAGGAAACATCGTGTGATTCATAAGAGAACTTGTTTGATGAGTAGGGATGGTCACGGGTGGGAATGCGAATACGGTAAAGTACCGTCAAACTGCTGCAGACCGTAAAACAACCCGTAAAATGTTTTAAGAGGGCTGTAAACTATTACAGCGGGTCTGGGGAACTTCTACATATATGCGGCATGGGCAAAAGTATGTGTACACCTGACTATTAAACCCATGTGTGTGGTTCCTACCCAAACTGTTGCATCAAAGTTGAAAGCGCACAATTTGTACAGTACGTCTCTGAAATGGAATACAAACTAAAGACCCCAGACCTCCTCACCAACAGTGACCACAAATCCCCACAGCAAAAACTCTAATTTAGTGGAAAAACCTTCACAGAAACTCGAAGCTTATAATAATAATAGTGGGAATATTTGGGGGTAAGTAGGAAGCAATAAAGGGGACTCAATCTGAAACGAGATATAATACACACCGAAAATAAACGCTGTCACTTAGCATGATTAACCTACTATACCATCTTCAAGTTTTCAGATCGTCAGCAGTAAATCAGCTCAATAACATCACAGATCTTTCATCCAGGCTTAGCAGTAAAAAATAAGGTTTATTTCTGTAGAAACTTTCTTCTGAGATGCCAAATAGTTTGTTTTACATGGCGATTTGGAGCTTTGCAGACCCAAAAAATTTTGCCATCTTCTGCAAATCTCCAGCTATAAATTCCTCCTCATGAACAGCCCTCTTTCAGTAAGCGTTATTACAACTCCGGCTGATTTAGCGGTCTTAATTATTGTCCCGAGAGAAGCTATGGGGGAAATTTCAGACATGCAACTACTTTTTTAGCCATTTCCCTGATTTCTCAAATCCTCCAATCCCATCAAATCTGGAGAACTGGTGGAGAACTGGTGTGTATGTACAGTACAGCGATGTGACAACATACAGTGCAGTGATCTATTGTATGAGGCATACGAGACAGAAGAAAGAAATAGCTAAAGATAAAGAAGAGATGCTGAATAAATGTAACAGGAAGGTCAATGCCTTATCACAGTTCTATCACAAACCACCAAAAGAAGACATGCTATGGAAAGAAATTATATATTATAGTATTATAATAGTATGAACTTTTTTGGCCCACAGTAATGACCAGTACCCCTGTCTGTTTTTTTTAATCACTCAAAAAAAAAAAAAACATTGGCCTGACAACGTCTCAGAAAACACACAGTTGAACAAGCAACGATGTGGCGATGCGTTTGCACAGTTGGAGTGAACTCTCTAATGAACTCTGCAGGACGACTACTACGACGTATTCCAGGAGAGCGAAGACAAGACAGGTTGTGCTCATCAAACGGATTCCTGTGGTCATGGGGAAGTGGTTAAGTAGCTCAGTGGTTAAGATGTTGGATTTCTGATCAGAAGGTTGTGCGATCAAACCCCCAGCAACACCAATCTGCCACTGTAGGGTCTTTAAACAAGGCCTCAACTACTGTATAGTATAATGAGACAACTAGAAGTCACTCTGGATAAGGTGGTGCCATATACATGTAAATGACTGAATGCATGATAGAGAGCAAACATGGTCTGTACATGTTTTCAGTCAGTGGTATTGATTGATCAAGTTGGATTTAAACACAAAAACACACAGAGGTCAGTGTATGAAACAGGTGAAACAGTGAAGCTCTGCATGCTGGTGCTTTTTCTCTGTGCATATGCATGCAATCTCTCACACAGAGGGCGTGATGGGCCTTCATGGTGGACGATTAGCGCCATCCCAACAACATCCCTTGTGCAACAAAGCCTTTCTGGAACTAGTCGAGCCCTGGAGCTCGTACATGTGACTGATTTGAAAGTTAAATATAAGGAGTGGAGGCTGGACACGGCGTGCACGCGGGCGGTGTGTCAAGTTGGCAGTATGCGAACTGTATGAACTCTTTCTTGTTTCTGTGTATTGTTGGTCTGAGATCTCTTTCTCCACACACACACCCACCATAACAAACAGCCACATAAAGCACACACCCTAGCAAGCACAGAATGCATTGCATTTGCTGCAAATTTATGGCACGCGCACCCCAAATATAGGAGTCCTGCAAAACGTGGAGCAAGGAAAGAAAGAAAATATACTTTCAAGAGAAAAAAAAATGCATGAACCCTAGAACCAAATACAAGCATCATTAAATAATAACGCAAGTGCTTAGGAGTATGCAGTAAACCGTCCGAGCTCAGTGGTTTGCTAGCTCAGCTTAGCTATTCACGCTAGCAAGGAATATGACCTCCTCCTCTTCTTCTCCCTCTTCTTCTTCTTTTGGGACCTTCATCTACCGCTTATGTGCATCAAGGCACAGCTTTGAAAAGGCAAACAAAAACATGCACTTTACCTCCTGTTCCGGTTGCGGTGGATTTTCGACACAAAAAACACCGCAAAATCCTATTAAGAGTGCGGCTGGAGACCTGAGCGCGGAGCTCCGCGAGCGCAGACGTGCTGGTTGAACTGTGGGAGTAGGCGGTAGGCGGAGCTTCGGGCGGTTGCTTTTTTTCGGTCCACACGCGCGCGCCTTCCTGCGAAGCTTACCCCCAAACAATTGCAACGAGGGTGTCGGTAGAGCCGCCTAGGTGTGGGTCGTGCGCGCGCGAACGCATACGCACGCATTCACACGCACAGAGCGTGTTTCCAGGCCCCGGTGTCCTCCTTCTGCTCCTCGATGGCGCGAGCTCAATTGCAATCCTCTCTCTGATCTTTAATCAATTGATCCGAGATCTCCAATGTAACATGCAATAAAATAAAATAAAAATATAGAATAAAAAAATGCATTGCTCGAATCCATGTTTCTATGCAAAGTATTGTCCTAAAATAGTTTTTTTTTTTTTTTTTTTTTTTTTTTTTTTAATATAAGCAAATTAGTTTGAGCTCAGCTCCCCCTGCTGGTTCCTTTTCCAAACTGTAGGTCTATCAACTGATTCGCATCGGTGCATCGGCATAAAAGTTAAAGATGTGAGGCATCGAGTTAAAAAGAAACTGTGCATCGGCTATAAGTTGGCATTTGTATCGCGAAGCGTCTTTTTTAACATATTTGCATTGGCAAAAAACGATGTATTTATATATGTATATATTATTGCTATTATTATTATTATTATTATTATTATTATTATTATTAGATGCACTATACTTTTATTATTTAGAAAGTGACCAATTATTTGTGAGCAATATTCGATATGTAGATTGAATTCTCCTTGCTAAACTATTTCTCGAGTGTGTTCTCTCAGCATCACTGCTCACGACACTACAAACACCGAGGCGTGTCCTAACAGTCACATAATACAGATTTACATGGCAGAGGTAGAGCTGCATCTTCCTGAAGACAGAACAAGAAAAGAACATCTGGTTTTATAAATTCTTTTGTCTTTTTCTTTTTTTTTTGTCCCATCCTTGTTCCTGAAGAACGTCCTGTTCTGAACATTTTACTGTTTCAGTCTGTTCAAAACACGCCCACTTTTACCCTGAAGAAGTACTGATTATTAGCTGATTTGTTAATTGAGGTGAGTTGGCAGGAAGGTAAATACTTAACCTGGGTTTTTTCTGGGAACAAGGTTGGAAACTTGTTGGCTACAGTAAAGTTTCTTAAAGCAGGGTGTGGGAGCTCTGAGCATAGCCAAGGGGTCTGATTAATTTGTATCATTATTTTTGTATATTCTGGTAGATGTTGGTATATTCTGGGTTTGAGAGACACTTGCATGTTCTATTTGTTTATATGCAAAAATGGTAATAATTTTCATTAAGCTTAGGAAAACTTAAACTTACCTTGAACAATAATAAGGTTTTGGAGAAACAAAAAACATGTAGCTATGTATATATTTGGAGAACATGCTAACTCATTAGATACATATAGGTATTTTACAATGTATTTCAGCTGGTATATTTGGAGAAATTAACTGTCCAGATCCCAAGAGTGTGTAAAGCTGTTATTCATACTTAGGAAGGGTTTTTCTATGAAAATAGAGTGTAACATCTCTACATTTATATATTTGTTTGGTCAATATAATCTTCATACTGTTATGACCTAGCTTGCTGCATAAAAACCAAAACGAACACGAACGTGTCTCTCAAAAACCATAAAAGACTTTTCACAGGCCCTGTGCAAAACTATTTTACAGTTAAATGTATTCCTGGCTGCAAAAGATATGTGGTTAGCTCAGATCAAAATGATGCAGCCAATAGAATAAGGATTAACATCTAATTAAAATGCACAGGACAGTGTGTACTTCAGGAACAGGTTTGGGAACACAAGCTGCCAAAAACCTACCTAGTTATGCCAAATGGTAAGTTAATTTCCATTTTTGTTCTTGCTTAACTAATCAGATTAACCCAGCCATTAGGGAGGCACAAGCCAGTGCACTCTTAGTGCCGGTCCCAAGCCCGGATAAATGGGAGGGTTGCGTTAGGAAGGGCATCCAGCGTAAAACATGTGCCAAATCGAATATGCGGGTCACGATTAAGAATTTCATACCGGATCGGTCGAGGCCCGGGTTACCAACGACCGCCACAGGTATCAGCCAACAGGGTAACGGTGGAAATTGGGCTACTGTTGGCCGAAGGAGGAGAAGGAGAGGAGGAAGACATCTACAGAGACGGCAGGGAAAGGAGAAGTGTAGGAGAGTGGAGGTTCGGGTTGGTACTTTAAATGTTGGTACTATGACGGGTAAAGGGAGAGAGATAGCTGATATGATGGAGAGGAGAAAGGTAGATATGTTGTATGTTCAGGAGACCAAGTGGAAAGGGAGTAAGGCCAGAAACATTGGAGGTGGGTTTAAACTGTTCTATCATGGTGTGGATGGAAAGAAATGGTGTAGGGGTGATTCTGAAGGAAGAGTACAGTAAGAGTGTAGTGGAGGTGAAGAGAGTTTCTGATAGGGTGTTGATCGTGAAGCTGGAAGTTGAAGGGATGATGATAAATGTCATCAGTGCCTATGCTCCACAAGTCAGCTGTGAGATGGAGGAGAAGGAAAGATTCTGGAGTGAATTAGATGTAGTGGTACATGGTGTACCTAGAAATGAACGATTGGTGATTGGGGCAGACTTTAATGGACATGTAGGTGAAGGGAACAGAGGTGATGAGGAGGTGATGGGTAGGTATGGCCTTAAGGAGAGGAATGTGGAAGGGCAGATGGTGGTAGATTTTGCTAAAAGGATGGAAATGGCAGTGGTGAATACATATTTTAAGATGAAGGAGGATCATAGGGTGACCTATAAGAGTGGAGGATTCTTTAAGAATAAGGGAGATGTGCAGACCTGCAGTAACTACAGGGGAATTAAGTTGATCAGTCACACCATGAAGTTATGGGAAAGAGTAGTGGAAGCCAGGCTGAGAGAAGAGGTGACCATCTGTGAGCAACAGTATGGTTTCATGCCGAGGAAGAGCACTACGGACGCATTATTTGCTTTGAGAATGTTGATGGAGAAGTATAGAGAAGGACAGAAGGAATTGCATTGTGTATTTGTGGATTTAGAGAAAGCGTACGACAGGGTGCCGAGAGAGGAGTTGTGGTATTGTATGAGGAAGTCAGGTGTGTCAGAGAAGTATGTGAGGGTGGTGCAGGACATGTATCAGGACAGTGTGACAGCAGTGAAGTGTGCAGTAGGAACGACAGACTGGTTCAAGGTGAAGGTTGGACTGCATCAAGGATCGGCCCTGAGCCCTTTCCTGTTTGCAGTGGTGATGGACAGGTTGACGGACGAGGTCAGACAGGAGTCTCCATGGACTATGATGTTTGCGGATGATATTGTGTTTTGTGGTGAGAGTAGTGAGCAGGTTGAGAAGAGCCTGGAGAGGTGGAGATATGCGCTGAAGAGAAGGGAAATGAAAGTCAGTAGGAGTAAGACAGAGTACATGTGTGTGAATGAGAGGGAGGGCAGTGGAGTGGTGCGGTTGCAGGGAGAAGAGGTGGTGAAGGTGGAGGAGTTCAGGTACCTGGGGTCAACAGTGCAGAGTAATGGAGAGTGTGTTAGGGAAGTAAAGAAAAGAGTGCAGGCAGGGTGGAGTGGGTGGAGAAGAGTGACAGGAGTGATTTGTGATAGAAGAGTATCTGCAAGAATGAAAGGGAAAGTTTATAGGACTGTGGTGAGACCTGCGATGTTGTATGGATTAGAGACAGTGGCAGTGAGTAAAAGACAGGAGGCGGAGCTGGAGGTAGCAGAGCTGAAGATGTTAAGGTTTTCGTTGGGAGTGACGAGGATGGACAAGATTAGAAATGAGTTTATTAGAGAGACAGCGCATGTTGGACGTTTTGGTGACAAGGTGAGGGAGGCGAGATTGAGATGGTTTGGACATGTGCAGAGGAGGGACATGAGTTATATTGGTAGGAGAATGCTGAGGATGGAGCCGCCAGGCAGGAGGAAAAGAGGAAGACCAAGGAGGAGGTTTATGGATGTGGTGAGGGAAGACATGCAGGTAGTTGGTGTGAAAGAGGCAGATGTAGAGGACAGGGTGGTATGGAGACGGATGATCCGCTGTGGCGACCCCTAATGGGAGAAGCCGAAAGAAGAAGAAGAAGAAGCTTAACTAATCAGATTAATAAATGCTTTTTAATTACCCTGCTGTTGTTGTATTTTCTTAAAAAAGTAATAACTTGTCTATGACTTTGTCTTATGGCATTAGTTGACATAAATCAGAAACTGTTTTGGTTTTTCTTTTGTTTGTTTTTTCCCACTTGATTGAGAAAGTTAAGCCTACTGTGCTTAAACGTCTCCCTCTGCAACTGGATCCTGGAACAGCATCTCCTGCACCACCACACAGCACTGGGGCCCCTCAGGGCTGTGTGCTCAGTCCACTGCTGTTCACTCTGCTGACTCATGAATGTGTAGCAACGCACCGCTCGAACCACCTCATTAAGTTCGCCGTTGACACGACCGTGGTGGGTTTCATCGGCAAGAACGACGAATCAGCATACAGAGAGGAGGTACAACAGCTGATGTAGAGCCAACAACCTTTCTCTGAACATTGACAAAACTAAAAAGATAGTTGTTAACTTTAGGAGAGCACAAAACAGCCATTCTCTACTGATCATCGATGGATCCTCCGTGGAGATCTTCAGGAGCACCAAATTCCTTGGTGTTCATCTGGTGGAGAACTTCACCTGGTCACTCAACACCAGCTCCATCACCAAGAAATACCAGCAGCGTCTCTACTTTTTGAGAAGGCTGAGGAAATCTCCCTCCCCCCATCTTGACCATGTTCTCCAGAGGGATCATCGGGAGCATCCTGAGCAGCTGCATCACTACCTGGTTTGGAAAATGCACCGTCTCGGATAACAAGACCCTACAGAGGAATGTGAGGATGGCGAGAAGATCACTGGAGTCTCTCTCCCCGCTATCACAGACATTTACATCACACACTGCCTCAGCAAAGCCAACACCATTGGAAAGCTGTTCTGAAGCATTCGGGGGTCACATACGGACTGTGCAACAGTTTGAGATCACAGGCATCCAATAATGGTTTTCAGTATAATTTATGTCCATGGAATTCACTACAACCCTTTCTAGGATAAAATGTTGCAGCTGGATTAAAAAAAAAAAATACAAGTAGTAGTTAACTATGATGTAATTTGGTATATAAAGCACTGTATGAAATATAGTAGCAAATATCTTGCCCATAATAACCCACACTTTTGCTTTTTAGTGGTAATCTATATATATAAAGCTCAAATACCACTGACTGACTCACTCACTCATCACGAAATCTCAAAAACCACTGAACGGATTGCAATGAAATTTGGAACATACCTTCCTCTTGGGTCTTAGGTGCTCACTAAGAAAGGGTTTTGAAAAATTCGCCCTGGATCGCGGCTAACTCGCGAAAAACGCGATTTCTCACGCATTGTAAACTCTTCGAAATAACAGCACGGATCCTAATGAAACTTACTACATTGTTTCTTATTACATGTTAGATGCACGATAAAAATTTATTTTTCAAAGTACTTTGCCCTGTATCGGTACTACAAAGGGGAAGTACGTTATTTGTTGACGTTACGTTCTGATCTCTGATCATCCAGTCCTGCTCAGTGCTTACTGCTTCTTGCCATATTGCTTAGCGTTCTGCCTTCCATAGCGAAGCACGGGTACTTTCAGCTAGTTGTGAATAAATAAATGACTGGGGATAGAATTTATTTTGTGGCATAGAACTCACACAAGACTTTACTATTTTAAACAGAAAACAAGTGGGTAATTTGAAAAGCTGTATTATTTTCATGATACAAATGTATGCCGATGCACTAACAATTATGAGAACATATCCTGGTTAAACAACAGTGTAACATTAGTAACCACAGAATATGACTCACCAGACTGGATTAGATTAGATGAAATTAGATTAAATCAGAACAGCAAAAAATTCTATTGGGTCTATGATGCAACAGGTGATCTTAAAAACATTTCACTATATCCAATATTTCACTATATTAAAGCTAAACTTATTATCACATGTGACTTATCACATTCAGAGTACCTTGAGGGATTGTGCTTCTTAAAGTGGATTCTGCAAAAAAGCACAGCTAAGGGGTGCCACAATTTATCAAATGTCATTACAGGAAGTTGTCATTGTAAGTGGTTTATCATCTAACGCCCTGAAACACAAAATAGTAGGGCTGCAACAACCTATCGATAAAATCAATAATAATGGATAATGTCAATACAATATTGTATTATATTTTGTATAGATTATTTTAAGCACTATTGTCAACTTGCCATCTGCAAAATACAACACAAATGTTAATTTACATAAATTGCTTCACCTTTCATACTTAAATGCTTTTTATTTTTGTATTTGACAGAAAGAAACAACACAGCATGAGGAAATTTGTTTAAAGGAGAAATCCCTCATGCATTACTCAATAAACTATAAAACTATAAACTTTAAAATGTCAAAGTTAAAGATGGTTAAACTCAATATGTGGCTTTTGCATTTTTTTTGTAAAAAAAAAAACAAAACCTCGAATTAGGGATTTATATAGTATAATAAACAAAACATCTAATTTTAAAAACAAACAAACTAGTTTCTTAGATTAATCAATTATCAAAATAGTTGCAGCCCTACAAAACAGGAACAAATAATGAAAGGAATAAACTTATACGGGTCGAATGATTTATGTTCATAATATAACAATTAGAACTTCTATAGATGTTTTTTCCTTGGACAAGATCAGGAAATTTTGAGCCCCTTGACTCAAGTTACAAGTCCACTTAAATCATACAATAAACCATGTGTTGTAAGTTCATTAAATAACTAATTTATTAACATTAATGTCCCAGATAATGGACAGATTCACAAATGGGAACATACATATAAAAATCTTTTGACTGAATTGGCAACCATCAATGGCTCTAATACACATATTATGAAGCTCTTAAACCTCCCATATCTTAAAAAGTGAGAGTAAAACACTGAGAACCCAAATATCCCACTGAATCTTGCGTTACTCTCAAGCTCACTCGCCAAATTTCAGCTGCTGCTCTTTCTGTTGTCCGTGAAGTTCTTTTGCTCTGTTCTTCAGCTTGTCTGCCATCTCATCGTCCTTCTTGGTGCCATCGCCGAGTTTGTACATGCGGCTGGCATTGGAGCAGCCCCAAACGTGGCCCAGATCGCAGGCTCGCGCTGCATACTTCAGAGCCTTGGGCATGTCTTTGTCCACTTCTGCTGAGCCTTGGATGTACAGGGCACTCAAATTAAAACAGCTAGGAGCAAACCCTCCTTTACAGGCTTTCTTATAGTAGAGACGAGCCGTCACAGGGTCTGGACCAGCCTCTAAGGCTCGGCCGTCGTGGGCAAGCAAACCGACATTGTGGCATGCATCCACTGACTTCTTTCCATTGGTATCGCATGCCTTGAGAAAGCAAGAGTAGCCACTCTTTAAACACTGAGCCACACCACCTGGTTTGGAAAAGCAAAAATGATCCAGCTGTTAACAGTGTGGAGGGATTTGGTAAACACTATCAAAATTTCTGATTTTCTCATTTCAAAAACATTGTACGTTTATCGATGTCTTTTTAGCAAATTATTTACACTCATCTTTAACATGTAATTGTAGAAAGTAGACATTTTATTTGATTTTGCATGTCTTTTTCTGTCATTTTTTCAGAGACACCTGAGGGAATGTTTTATTGTATCAGTACAACAAACTAAACTCTAAACTAAACAAATAAAATTCACTCACCATCCACTCTATTATTACATACATATTACATACTATTAGATGTAAATATCTAATTGTGTGGTAGCAGCGTAATGTAAAAAATCCTGTTGAAATTCCTGCTGCCAAGAGCTTCAGTTAATGTTCACATCAAACATAACTAATAAGAATAAAGAAAAAAAAGGTGTAAAAGAACATTTTTAGAAACTGATGATCTCTTACAAAATTCTATCGTGACTGAAATAAGCACTCTGTACAACCATGATGAGCAGAAATGCATCTTGGACCACACAGCATAAAAAAGGTTGAAATGATGACCTATAAGAGCAGAAGTCTAAATCAGGTTCACTCCTGTCCACCAGGAATAAGAATCTGAGACTATTACAGGCACAGACTCACTCACAAAAACTGGACAGTATCTTTGCTAATATTCGACTGTCACATTTTCGAGGTGTCTGCGCAAACATATGGGGCACCTGATCAGGTTTTCTGTTATTGCAGCCCATCCATCTTAAGTTTTGATGTTCTGTAGGTGCTGTGATGCTTTTCTGCTCACCGTATGGTTATAAAGAGAGATTTTCTACACAAGTTATGCTTCTTGTCAGCTCAAACCAATCTGCTCGAACCCTCTCTTATAAAGAAACCGTTTCTGCCCACCAAACTCTCGCTATCCCAGTGTTTTCTTGCATGTCACACCATTCTGTGTAAAATACTATAAAATACTTCTAAATAATACTACTAAATCGTTTGGTGTCATTGTCCATCGCACAGTAAAAAGTCACAGAGACTAAAACTTTTATTTAATTCTGACTTTCGAGGTGAACGTTATCTGAAGCTTCTGATCGATTTTGGTTAATTGTGCTGCTCCGAAATGATTAGAAGATTAGGACAGGTGTTCCTATAAAAATAGATGGGTAATATATGTACATACAAAACTTGTGTAGCCTATCCCAATGATTTTCATATTGACACTCAAAGATCCCTAGGGGCCCATGCGGCCAGAATCATTATGTATAATAGTACAAAGAGAAATTAATACCTCATACAGCTTGTGAAACACGCAGCAAGCAAGCAATCAGAGTCGAGCGTGCGCTCTGTTTTGAACTTGTTTTAATTTACGCTTTGTGGTTTCTACTTATCGCCAACATCAGTTTAACAGCAAACAGAACATTTAGAGAGGAATAAACGATGAAAGAAACTCCTGACTCGAACTCGCCACAACACCCATGTCCTCATTTACGTGATTAGATTTTTTTTTAAGTAGTTGAAAAGAAGGTTTTGGGCTCATGATAATTTGAATAGATGTCAGTGTTTGACTCATTAATATCATTCTGTTGATAGATCGGTGTGCTGAGAGTAAAAGAGTCTTTTCACATAAACCAAGTTGATTAAGCAAAGAGCCTTGTGACAAAAATAATAAAAGGACAGGATATTTTTAGTACTTTCACTCAAATGAAAGTTTAAAGGGAGAATGTTTACGTTTACTGGAGTAACATATTACTTAGTGTATTTCTACTTTAAACTCCAAGTGCATGGTTTGTGTATTTCATCCACCACTGACTGTTTATTAAAGCTCCTGCATTGTACTAGGACTAGCCAGAGTATAATTATAAGGCGGACTGAACCATTTGTGGACTGATGGGCATGTTAACCTTTAGACTGATTTGAGAGAGGGTCTGACCTTTGCCTGTGATATGGTAGGCTCCAAGCTTGTAGCAGCTCTCAGAGTGATTGTAAGTCTCACAGTTGTGCTTAAGAACCTGAGCAGCCTGGGTATAGTTCTTCTTCACCCCGTCCAGGTAATCTGCCAACCTTTGACAACCTGACACACACACACACACACACACACACACACAAGACATTACAAGGGGAAACCCCAGCCACAATATCCTGATTGTCTTTTCAGCACTGCAGGCACGGGACAGCTCTCAGTTAGACATTACGACACCTTCAGGGTCTTTCTCCTTGTAGCACTGGTATCTGTACTCCACTCCCAAGTTGTCCAAGAACTCCTTCACTTCTTTCTCGTCCTCAAAATTAATCAGTCCTGCCATTGTAACCAGACCTGCGATCCCTTGCTTGGAGATCTCACACGTGAGGGCATGTGAACGCGTGACCTTGATCACTGCTGGTTTAAAAAAAAATAATAATAATACTATAACACTTCCGGGTTGAACAAAAAATACGAGGAATAGTTATAATCCGATTGCTGATCAAATGAAATATAAATATTTATCATTAAAACAGAACAGCGTTAGAAAACCTCAAATACACCGGCGCTAGAAAACACGTTCTTCCGGCTTTTCACAGGATTGCTGTTAAAATGGTGTAGTTTTGCTTCTTGGAGTGCACTCGAATAGCACGTTGATGTTTTTATATCATTCCCTATGTAGTGCACCTAGATAGGGTGAAGGAGGTGTTTTTTAAACGTTGACCATTTTGATTCTAACGGGCTTCCGTACGTCCGGCCTCTGTCCAACTGCGATTTGTTTCCTACGTTATGACCTTGTTTACTTGTCGAGGCAAAGCCTGTCGAGCAGAATTGCAAAAAAAACAACAAAAAACAGGGGGAAGGAAATTAACTGGTTCCTGTTTGAATATCATGCACCTGGCAGCGGAGGTGGGGAGAAATGTTTTCGCTGGAGAGAAGATGGCGCTTCTTGATGATCATCCGAGAACTATGTAAAGCCGTGGTGTCCATGGAAGCCGAGCGCTAGCTAGGATAATCAACTAACCAGCGATCTGTCGACCTAACCAGTGGTTCACACCAGGATCACATTAGTTTCGGATTGTATTTGGTGTTTTTGGACCACAGACGTGCTGCATCACGATGGTAAGAAGGTGTCGAGTAAAGCGCTGTTATAACGTCTGGCTTTGATATAAAGACGAACACATCTCAGATCAGATTGTGACAATTGTAAATATTACTGATCTGAATTACATGACAGCTCACATTCATGGCATTTAAGCCTTCTGTCTTTTATCTTTAGTATGATCACTACCTAAAGCTACAATTGTGTTTGTATCTAACATGAGAGACTGTTATGTAACCTGAGAAATGCATTAACAACTTTTTCTAATCTATTGCCATGTCTGATACTGTTTACAAATATCGTCTAAATCACACCAATTATGATACAGATAAAGATGTTTTAGTTGTATTTACTCATTGTCCGTTGGCCAAATTGTATTTCTTCCTATAGACATTCACTGGTTTTCTACCAAAGCTCATTTAAAAGCCTGATTGAATCATCTTCAGCGTCTCTCTTCTCAGACCTCAGAGATTGAAGCTGCTTCAAAACGAGCTGGACTGATTTAATCATCTCTTATCTCAGACCACTGGTCTCTTTTTTTTTTTTTGCTATATGTAGCCCGGGAGATGAATTAGTAATGACACCGGACACAGATAATATAATTTAACGGGGATCTTTTATTTTCAGACTGCACGTTAAGCAGTGCAGCGTTAATTATGCAAACTTTGGGGAAGATGGAGTTGGAAAGGTAGGACTAGTGAATAACTGGTTAACAAACAAAAAGTGCTCATATAATTGTTCCAAGTCACAACGGTAAGGAACAAAACACTTTGTTCACCCAACTAATATAGACATAATATAAACAACCCACGAACATAGACAACGGTAGCAGCCCCTGATGTTAGGAAACAAACAGCCTAAATAACATGAATGACATGTTGTCTTTCTAACCTGGTTACACTCTCCCCTGCTGATAGTCAACTCGGTGACTACAGACACTAATAATTGAGCCCACCTTGTAGCTTTCCTGAAGTATAAAGAACCACGCCAGCTAACACTTGGGATAGCACATCAGGACTAAAGGTTACTGCATTGCAAGCTGACCTACGTAATCGATTTGGATTACTATGTAGCCCTGCAGTTTCTCTATTTGTTCTCCGAGGCGCAGGATAAGGCACTCCTAACTCAACACCTTTCTCACTTTTCTTTCTGGGAGTAGGCACAGGACTCGTTCCCGGACGTTCAACAGGTAGGTAGTCACTTTCAGTCTCTGGCTCGAGTGATACTGGATGTTCGGTCAAAGAATCATCACCTCACAACCCTCTGGAAAGACGTTATTCTCTTCAGATCCCTCATTACTGAACCAGGCTTCGGATGCTGGAGTCACTGGGACCCTGGATTTCCTCCACCAAGACACATTCTGCCTCAAATAAGGGCACTTCGGACACAGGGACTAAAGCAGATACCTCTTTTATAGGGGGGTTTTGACTCCTGGGCATGGGCACTGGGACTGGATTCTCACAGGGTCTGAGATTACATCGGTGTACCCTCTTTACCGATCCACCTCCAACAGGCTCTACTGTGTACGTGGTTCCCTGAATCTCTACCACTTTGTACACTGTGGATGACCACGCATCCTGAATCTTATTTCTGCCAGGTGGTCGATGTCGCAGGTACACATGCTGCCCAATCTCTACAGCGGGGCAGTATACCTTCTCATCTTGGTGCATTGCTCTCTCGGCAGCCTTCCTCTCTGCATATTCCTTAGCTCGAGCATGTGCTTCTCTGAGACGTTCTTGGTGCACTTTCAGCCAATCAGGTCCATTATCTGTTTCGGGTTTTTGACCCAGAAGAGCATCAATCAGCAAATGAGGATGGATCCCAAACAGCAGATAGTACGGCGAGTACCCTGTAGATGAGTGTGGGGTTACATTATATGCATACACAAGCTCAGATAAATGTTCAGGCCATCTGCTCTTTTTCTCAGGTGGTAGAGACTTTAGAAGGTCATGTAGAGTCCTATTGAATCGCTCACATTGAGGGTTTCCCTGGGGATGGTGTGGTGTTGTGCAAGTCTTTTTAACTCCATACAGCTTGCAGAGCTCAAAAATCACAGCGCTTTCAAAGTTCCTGCCTTGATCAGAATGCAAACGTTGTGGCACTCCATACTTCAAGAACCACTCTCTTAAAAGGATCTTTGCAGTGGTCTCGGCCTTCTGATCCCGGGTGGGAAAGGCTTGACTGAACTTGGTGAACACATCAGTTACTATGAGAACATTTTCCCGCCCGTCCGTGGCTGGTTCAAGTGTGGTGAAGTCTACTGCTACAACTTCCAGCGGCCGGGAGGCTACAAACCGTGTCCAGGGCGCTCTAATTTTAGGCTGCGGCATCTTTGCTAGTACACATCGCTGACATTTCTTCACCCACCGTTCTACATCTTCATACATTCCTCCCCAGAAACATCTCTGCCTCAACAGTCCCAGGGTCCTCTCAATACCCTGATGCCCCATCTGGTTGTGAACATTATTCAAAACTTGATCCATCAAGCAGGTGGGTAGCAATAACTGGTGACATTCCCCAGCATGCACATCATCGATTACACGGTACAAAAGGCCATCTTTTTCTCTGATCTTTTGCCATTGTTTGAGCAGGGAACGCACACTTTTGGACGAACCTAGTCTCTCTTGGCGGGTAGGTTTCTTTTTCCGGTTCCAGAACTTTTTGAACTCACTGAGCGTAGGATCAGTTTCCTGAAATTGTTGGAGTTCGGCTTTTGAATATCCCGGTAAGGTGGGGGTATTTTCACACCCAACATCCTCATCATCCATGGCCAATGAAGCCAGTTGTTGTCTGACTGTACCTTGTTCCACTCCTGCTGCGAGCAAGTCTAGTCCCAGGGCTGTTCCTGTCCTAAGCAAGTTACAGATCGCCACACAGCCATCATACTCAGCATCCTCACTTTCAGGATCTAGTTCATCCAAGCCTGGCCTCCTTGACAAGGCATCAGCTGCAGTATTGCATCGTCCAGGGCGGTACCTTACATCAAAGTCGAAAACTGCCAGTTGGGCCGCCCATCTCTGTTCAACAGCACCTAATTTGGCAGTTGTGAGGTGACAAAGGGGATTATTGTCTGTTATGATAGTGAACCTGGACCCAAGTAGGTAACTTCAAAACTTTTCGGTAACTGCCCACTTAAGCGCTAACAACTCCAACTTCATACTGCTGTAGTTTTTATCATTTTTCTCAGCCCCTCTCAACCTCCTACTCGCATATGCTATAACTGTTTGTCTACCATTTTGGTGCTGGTACAAAACGTCACCCAACCCAAGGTTGCTGGCATCTGTTTCTACAACAAAAGGTCTGCATACCCAACGGGCCGGCTACCTGTGAGAACCCCTTAATGAATCTCCTATAATAGCTACAAAAGCCCAAAAAAGATCGGAGCTCCCTAAGAGTGTTGGGAACTGGCCACTCTCTAACTGCACTTATTTTGTCAGCGTCAGTACTCACACCTTGTGCTGAAACTTGATGACCCAGGAACCTGACTTCAGGTTGTAGGAAATTACATTTTTCCACTTTTATTTTTAGCCCTGTCTCCTTCAGCCTCTTAAACACTGTTTCCAACCTCACTAGATGATCGTAAAAGGTGGACGAATACACCAACAAGTCATCCAAGTAGATAAGTACAATTTGGAACACTAAGTCGCTCATGGTGGCCTGCATGAGGCGCTGAAATTTGGCAGGGGCATTGCAAAGCCCAAACGGCATACGGCGTTATTGATAGAGTCCAAAAGGGGTAATAAATGCAGTCTTATGACGGCCCTTCTCATGGACTGCAACTTGATGGTAACCGCTCGCAAGGTCTATTGTTGAGAAAATCTGTGCCCCATATAACGCATCCAGGCTCTCATCGATGCGAGGCAATGGGAAGGCATCGTGTTTGGTCTTAGCATTTAGTCTCCTATAATCCACGCACAGCCTCAGGCTTCCGTCGGCCTTGCGCACCAACACAACCGGTGAAGCATAGGGACTGAAGCTTTCTTGTATGACACCCTTCTTAAGTAACCCAGAGATGTGTTCTCTGACCTCTTCAAACTGAGTAGGTGGTATGCGGCGGTATGGCTGAGAGATAGGAGTTTCATCCGTCAAAGGGATCTCATGTTTCACTCGGTCAGAGTATCCTAGGTCTTCATCACTGGCTGCAAACACATCAGCATATTTTATAAGTAGTGCACCTAGCTTTTCCTGCTGTTCTGGAGTGCCTCCTACACGCAACCTACTTAACAGATCTTTTAGGTCAGCGTCAGACTCTGGCTTAGGTTCCTGCTCCATCGTCACCTCTTCCTGGTCAACAGTGATACGGTGAAACCTTACCTCACAAGGATTACTCTCAACACACTGACAGGGGTGAAGCATTCCTAAATTAGCTTTTGAGGGCAGCCAAACATCCACCACAGAAAAATTCACCACCTGAATGGGAAACACCCGATCACCTGATGACACTACGGTAGGCAAGGCAATCAATCCACCAGGTAGTGGTGTGTTCCCCGGTTCCAGCAGCAGACAGGATTCTGGACCATTAATTCTCTTATTTACTCTGGCATAGATAGTAGCTACAGAAGATGCCGGCACATGAGTCTTGTGCTGGCCACTCACTCTTGCTACTGACCGTGGTTTGACTACTTCAGCTTCCTGTACACCGCAATGGAGGGACCCCGTTTCCCTGTACCGTCGAACCTGTGTTGGCCGCAGAGTGGTCTTTGGAATTACGTGCTGAGGTACACTGTCTAGCTATGTGACCTACCCCATCACATATTAGGCAGATTGGTTGGCCGTCCTCTGTATACCTGGGCTTAAATTTTGGCTTCCCACTTTGATTGCTATATGAACCGCCTTTTCACATGGTAAGTTCACAAACTGCATTAGTGAGTTCACCAATAGCTTTACCCTGCTGACTGATTATCTTTACTACCTCTTGTAAGGCTACTGCCATATCATTGTTTGCGTTGCTAGCTGGGTTTGACTGTTCTGACATTTCCCCACAACCGGTATTGGCCATGCTTCGAGCCCTTGCAACACTAAGACCACGGGGTCGGTCTTCCACCACCCACATCATAGCCTCTTCACGAACATCGAACAGAGAGGACTGAGGTTTATCTCGAACAAGCTTACGCAACTCTCTACGCAGGGTTGCATCTCTTACCCCTTCTATGAACTGGTCTCTTAAGGTGAACTGTGGGTCAGAAACAACATTTGTCGACTGCTGGAGAGCGGAATTGAGAAGCTGAGAAAGAGCATGAGAGTAGTCACGGAAATCTTCTCCCTCTAATTGTCTGCGTGCATAAAAAGCATACAACAACTGTGGTGTGGTATGTTTCTCTCTAAAGTCACCCCTCAAATATGAAAAAAGATCTTGAGGTTGTTTTGCTTCCCCTCCCATACACAGCTTAACTTCATCTAGGGCAGAGCCCCTTAAATGAGAAAGGATAAAGTCTATTTGATCATCAGTGTTTAAACCCCTCACTCTGATTACACGTTCAACCTCATCAATGAACTCATCTACAGTCTGACCGTCTTTAGAAAGATCACCACTAAATGGTACAATTTGACGTTCTCTTGGAATGTACACATAGGATCTGGTTGACACATTACTCATATTAGCAAGGGTAGACATTACTTGGTTGTGTCTTCGCCCTAGCTCTGAAATTTGTGACTGCAGCTGTGTCACTGGATTACCTCCATCACCATGGCCTCTAGCCGCAGCATTGTCCTCATCATGGCTGGTTCCAGCCTGAGCAGCCAACACATTGTCGTCCTGATCCATGTTCTTATGATGTCTTTACCTTAGTTAATCAGTCACAGAACAGTCACAGTTACTGCAGTCCAGCCAGAACAGGAAATCCCTTTTTGTTTCCTTTGTTGATGATGTCAGCGCTGAGGTGAACACCCTCCTGCGTCACTGGAAGACGGTCCTCTATTTCTCTGCAGGCTCTCCGAGCATGTCACACTTCACATCATCAGCATCCTCAGCACTGGTCCTCGACCTGCCTTCACCACTACCGTTGTCTATGTTACACCTTGTCCTACCTGATTTTCACCACAAAATAAGCAATGAAACCCCACTCCTGGTACCAAAATCTCTGTAGCCCGGGAGATGAATTAGTAATGACACCGGACACAGATAATATAATTTAACGGGGATCTTTTTATTTTCAGACTGCACGTTAAGCAGTGCAGCGTTAATTATGCAAACTTTGGGGAAGATGGAGTTGGAAAGGTAGGACTAGTGAATAACTGGTTAACAAACAAAAAGTCAGCTTCTCTTATCACAGTGCTCATATAATTGTTCCAAGTCACAACGGTAAGGAACAAAATTCTTTGTTCACCCAACTAATATAGACATAATATAAACAACCCACAAACATAGACAAGGGTAGCAGCCCCTGATGTTAGGAAACAAACAGACACGTGAATATAACATCTGCACAGAAGACTGAATAAGG
Source organism: Silurus glanis (assembly GCA_014706435.1). Taxonomy (NCBI): domain Eukaryota; kingdom Metazoa; phylum Chordata; class Actinopteri; order Siluriformes; family Siluridae; genus Silurus; species Silurus glanis. The sequence goes on from JAAIIK010000025.1 coordinate 4,583,677, forward strand.
CTGCTTAAGTAACATGAAGAGTACATGAAAATACGATCCTTTATAACGTTACATTGTTGTGAGTGATTAATGCATAATACAGCTAACACAGTGCAAATATCATTACACAGCATAACACGTGCTCTTATACAAACCTGGATTATTACATCACAGTAAATAACTTATAAGTCAATGAGTTTATAGATAGAAAGGAATCAATTACAATGTCCCAAACTTACTTTTTACCACCACTCTGGCACATGCACACGCTATCACCGGATATTACAGACTCGTTCTTTCTCTACACATATTAAAGAAACAAAATACAGAACTTATTTCAATAAACATGCATGTACATGGCAAATGAACCCATTTTGCGAAATTATGAAAAGTGAACAAAACTTACTCTGATGCTTCCTGCTCACCCAAAAACGCACGAGGCTTACGAAGCACTTTCTCCCCTCTTGATTAAACAGAGTAACCACATCTCAATATCTCTGGTCCACATAAAATTATACACAAAACTATCTAAGAAAGTCTTATACTGATTATATTTAATCACTTACGCTTCTTTTCCACACCAAACGAGATATATCCCAAAAGAAATCGGTCATTCTTTGTGCTTTATGGCTAAATACATGTGCACCAACTAGATGTTGCGCTCTGTTTATCGGAAGGAAATAACCCTTTTGCATTATAGTTCCATTTCTTAAAGGGTCAGCGAAACCTTTTAGCAGTGCATGGAAAAGTGCATTAGTACACACTGTGTCTCACACACTTAACACAAAGCCTAAATAACATGAATGACACGTTGTCTTTCTAACCTGGTTACACATAGACATCCATTTGGTCTTCTACCAAAGTACAAAAGCAGTCACGATTGAATCATTTTCAGTGTCTCTCTTTTTTGGACCATTGACCTCTTACAGCGTTCTTGCTATACAGTAGACATCCATTAGTCTTCCACTGAAGCTAATTTTATATTTACGACACTGCTTTAATCATCTTCAGCGTCTCTTATCTCAGACCATTGACCTTTTAATTGGTGGTCTATTTTGCAATATTCCATTTATTTATTATTTTTTGAATTAAAGCTACTATAAAATTCTGTTTTTTTTGCTACGGATGTCTGTCGGACTTTTGCTCCTTTTAAAAGCAGTCGTGCAACAGACTGGAGGATCAGGATTAGTGTTAAGCGTCTCAGACAACTGACCTCGCCGAAATAGCATTTAACGCTATAGACATTTATTGGTCCTGCGGTGCGGTTTTGTTAATTGTTTTGTTCATGGTTCAGTAACCACTCGGCATTTCATGGATTGCTCTTCATTCATATTTAAAAACCTTTTGATCCCAGGTACGAGATGGGTGGGTTTAAGTCACCAGCACTTGACATTAGCAGGTGCCATTTTATCCTGTCCATCACTTTTGGAGGTGGGAGGAAACCGGAGAATCAAGCGGATAATACCTTTCCCACCAGAGATGACCTGGAAGTCCTGAAACCGCCTGTTTATTCATCCAAAAGGTGTTTAGTAGGGTTGAGGTCAGAGCTCTATGGCAGGCCACTCAAGATCTTCCATTTCAACCCATGTAAAACATATCTTCATGGAGCTGGCTTTGTGCACAGGGGCATTGGTTTGAGTCTTCCAGTTCAAGTGGATGAAAAATGTAATGGTACCACATCCAAAGACTTCATATACAATTGTGTGCCTCCAACTTCGCTGTAACAGTTTGGGGAAGACCCACATATGGCTGGATAAGTCATTTGTCCCAGTCTATCTTAGTATTGCAGTCTGTAGACTATTTGTATCATGGTGTTGTATAAATAGTTGTCACTGTTGTGATGTAGACTATAAACTAGGATTGCTTAAAGTTTTGTTTCTGAAGTCTGATGCCGGTGTCGGCTTTTGCGATACAGATACAAAGAAACTCCTATCAACCGAGCCATTACACAAAATGTTTTTGACTTTGGTGGAGTTAAAAAATCGAACTAAAAACAAGCTGTTTATAGATGATGCATCACTGAGACCCTACGCCGCGTGTGTTTCAGGATGAAGCATCCCCAGCGTCACTGACCGACATGTGCCTGTCACTGGTGAGCTCCAGACTGGATCGGTTCTGCGTGAAGCAGGGCGACGGCTCGCTGTGTCTCCGTGATCTTGTGGTCTTCCCTCAGGAGTTGGCTGACCAGCTGCTCTGCAAGATGGCCACAGAGGGTGAGCACAACTGAATTCTCCTACAAAAAGAAGAAGAATCAGTCATCTATAGGATGTGCAGCGAGGATTAAAGCTGACTGCACTGGCATTTACCGTTCGTCTATAAAAATAAGAATGACCGAATAAAGAAATGTAGATCATCCTTGTAAAAAGGAAGTGCATTTTAATACACACATAGCAACATGCCAAAACTTCTCCTGTTCCTTTTTTACAGGGCTGCTGAACGACAGCACGGTGGGGATTTTCCGTAACAGCCGGCAGCTCCGGTTGCGTCGCGCCTGCATCCGTACTGCCCGCATCTCAGCAGAGGCGTTCGAGCGCGCCCTATGCCTGCACCGCCTGCTGGAGCTCGACGCCTCGCGTGTCAACGCAGACCTCACCATCACCGATATCCTGTGCTGCTTGTCGGCTAGCAAGGCCGCACGCGAGAGCCTGCAGCGCCTCGTGCTCAACGGCCTGAGCATGTCCTCGCTGGAGGAGTCGAGCGGCCGATGCTTCAGCTCGTTGCAGGGTCTCCGAGCGCTCAGTGTGTCCAACGTGGACTTCTATGACTCAGGGCTGGTAGATGTGTGCTCACTGCCCCGTCTGGAGAGCCTGGACATCTCGAACACATCAGTAACCAACCTGGCCCCTCTGCTGACCTGCAAGGACAGGCTGCGCTACCTCACCATGCACCAGCTCAAACGGCTGGAGATGAGCTCGAAACAACTACTGGCCGTAATCAGCCAGGTCAGCATGCGCTCACTAGAAAGGAAAAAGTCAGATCTGCATGACGATAGCAAATAATATTGATGGGGAAAAGAAACATTTATTTATTTAATGAAAATGGATTTATTACACAGTCTCCATGCAGAGTGATTTTGCCAGAGGAATAAGCAAATTTATTAAGATCAAAGCTGATACACATGGAAATAGCTCTTTATTTATAAAATTCTTAAATTTTTTGACAATTTCTGTAATAGACATATTTTTTTACATGCCACCTCAATGATAAAATAATCACAAGTGTGAGCTTCTAGTGGATTGTTGCTTGATGCTTAGCAGTATGGATATAAAGAATTCAATCATTTGTTGTACAGACGAATTACGATGGTTTCGACGTTTTGATCTTACTATGGCGATAGCGATACAACAGAATTGTACAAAATTGTACATAGCAGCATATATACATGCATATATACTGTTTAGCATGCAGTATTCTCATATAAACCGCTCTGTTTTGCTAAATTATGTACTATACCATTCTTTAAGACTTAAGTCTCCACTTACTATATTCAGTGTTGATGGGGTCATCAGAACGCAACTCGGGGACTACCTGTATTCATTTATACGCATGGAACAAGCAGCGATAACATTAGTCGTTATTTGTAGCGCAAAAAAGTCAAAGCCGTTGATATTTCGCGTATACGAATGTGCTTACTGCTGCAGTTTTTTTTTTTATCTTGTTTATTTTTTATGAAAGTGTTTACACCCAGGTAGCGTGTGTAGTCGAGGTGTAACCACGTATGCCAAGAATATGGTTTAGTGCATCTTGTAAATCATCCATTTCTTTTTGGAAACGTTTTTTTTCCCAACACAAATTCACACCCGCATAGGAAATCACAGAGCATCAGATCCACTTCTGGATTAGGCCTGAAATTATTCTTCATAGTAGGATGGAGAAAACAGAAGACAAGCATGATTAGGACACACTACTAGCACAATTTGTGGACACACAAGATTTAAGATATAAGATTTGTATGTGCTGATTAATTCCATTCTTATTGCACATTTAGTCACCATTTGCTGTTCTAATATCCTTCACTCTTCTGGGAAGATGTTCCACTAGATTTTGGAGTGTACTTCATATTCTTTCTTGGTTGAATGCCGTAGCTTTGGTTTCTATTCCAGTCATTCTCTTTATCTATTTATTATTTTAAGCTGGAGGGTCTGCAGCATTTGGACATCTCAGATGACAAGCAGTTCATGTCAGATATAGCCTGGCAGCTTCTGAAAACACCGGGCATCCTGCCTGCTCTGGTGTCTCTGGACCTCTCGGGGCGAAAGCAGGTGGCAGACGCGGCCGTCCGGTCTTTTGTCGATGAGCGGCCAGGAATGACATTTGTTGGCCTGCTTGCCACGAACGCCGGCTTCTCCGAGTTTCTGTCCGGAGAGGGAACCTTAAAGGTCAGCTCAGTCACGCATACAGGAAGTCAAACATTCAGTCATTAATATTCTGTATAGAAGCATTGAGTTGTTCTGTTCAATGAGAGAATTAGGTAATAAAATGTTTTTTGTTGTTTGCAAATGTCAGATTCTTGTTTAATGTTGATTTTCCCAGGAACCCAGAAGCTTACAGGTTGAAATTTCCAAGGTTTTGCTTCCAGGGACTTCCATAATATGCAATTGCTTTGATTTAAAAAAAATAATAATTTATTGGCTGGTGTGATGCACGATTACAAGTGGATTTCCTTTATTTGATTACAAAGCTTTGAAATTTGGAATAGTTCTTGTTTGCGTTTGCAGGTGACCGGGGAGGCCAATGAGACTCAGATCTGCGAGGCTCTGAGGCGCTACACTGAGAGGGAGGGCTTTGTCAGGGAGGCGCTTTTCCATCTTTTCAATCTCACATACGTGATGGAGAAAGCACGTCCCGACATTCTCAAAGTACGTGCGCAAATCGCCCTCGCTGTCTTCCTCCCCTTCGTTCTGGTCCTCCCACACACAGCTCTAAGCTTTAATTTTAACATGGATTATTCACCCTTGTGGTGAATCACAGGTCACTCATTCCCTATCTCTCCACCACTCTCTAAAACACACACAATTATATACGCTTTATCCTTTTTCATTTTTTTTGCTGTTGCACTTTTTCTGTAAAAAGTGACGCAGATATTAATGATATTCATAAACTGTATTCACACATCCAACACACCTACACATATTTTCTCCCTCTTCCTTTTCACACTCTTATCATTTATATTCTCTGTTTTAATCCAGCTGGTAGCTTTAGGCATGAAGAACCACCCCACTACTCTGAATGTGCAGTTGGCAGCCAGCGCCTGCGTCTTCAACCTCACCAAGCAGGACCTAGCGAACGGGATGCCTGTACGTCTCTTAGGTGAAGTCACACAGCTGCTGCTGGAGGCCATGAAGACCTTCCCCAATCACCAACAGGTATGCTTAATCACAGTAGCTTCTTACCATTGTTTGCAGCCAGTAACGCCCTTACATGCTAAATAAATTCTACTGACCCCATCAGGACAGATACATTTTATGGATATAATCAAATCTATTCGAATATCAGCCTGATTTTTAATAACGGAGTGACTGTTGTCTTCGTAGGGTCTTTTTTTTATTGGTAAACATTCTACTCAAAGAACATATTTGGTTCGAGTTGACATTATTTATAGAGCAATTTTTTATGTTTATGTATTTGGTCACTGGTTTTAAAAAAAAAAAAAAATCAATAATAAATATAATAATGTAATCAATAGGAGATTGTGATTTCCTTCATCATAGCTAGAGGTCGACCGATACCGATAGCTAGGTTGGATCGTACTTGCCAATAACCGATTAATCAACCGATAGTTTTAAAAATAGATACTGGATTTAAAAAAACAAAAACAAAGAGACAAACATATCACTCCATGTAAAAGAGTATTTGAACTTTGAACCATGTAAAAGAGTATTTGAACTTAATAATTAATAAATATTAATGAAAATAAAAGACACGCATACAAGCTGAGACAAAAACTAACACTAAAAAAAAAAAAAAAAAAGAATATTCAAATCAACTGTACATTGTATCGGTGATTTGCCTCAAGGTTGCTCTTATACTGTATAACACAACCCGGAAAAACTATCTGTATGGATTTTTGTTGATGACTGATCCAGCTGGATCAAAAACTGTAGGTGCGGATTGATCGGTTGACCTCTAATCATAGAACACACTCGCATCAATAACTATGGCTTGAATGTAAACACACACACACTGTTGTGTTTATTTTAGCTAGTGTTAAATAAACTTAAATACTTAAAACTTAAAATTAAAATAGTGTTAGCTTAGCTAGAATAAACTGCGCTGTTATTAAGTTTTCCTTTTTTATTATTAAATTATTATTTACTTCACACACACACCGGTCACATCATCTGCATCAACTTTGTTAAAGGCCATTAAAATGTGTCAGTGTTTTTTTAACCTGATTGAACAAACACGTGTGCCCTTTCAGTGATGATATCTAAATATGAATTCTTCATATTCCTTCCTAATGGGAAGTTACTGTCTTTTGTGTATAAATATTTGATGAACTAACTTGTTCCTTGGATATTGTTCCTGCAGTTGCAGAAGAACTGCCTGCTGTCTCTGTGTAGTGACCGGATTCTGCAGGAAGTTCCCTTCAATAGGTCCGTGTATAGCTATTCACTTTATCTCCTAATTCCTGAAATGAGTCGAGGAATCCATCTTTATAAATATACTGTTTGTTCTCAGCAAAACCAAACAAAGCTGTTTTTCCTCAAAGATATGTAAAGGGTTGAACAGTGTAGGTTATGTTTGCGTTTCTTTCAGGTTTGAAGCTGCTAAACTGGTCATGCAATGGCTATGTAATCATGAAGATCAAAATATGCAGAGGATGGCAGTGGCAATCATATCCATCTTGGCTGCTAAGGTGAGTTCGGTTTTGAACTTGACCTTTTAGTGCCAGTTCCAGGACACGGTTTCCATGCAGATTCCCTGCATTTGAAAACTATTGTTTCTTTTTTCTTTTCAGCTGTCTACTGAGCAAACAGCACAGTTGGGAGCAGAGCTGTATATAGTCAAGGTGAATATCAAGCTTTATACACCTCTGCATACATTTTAACCCATTAGTTGCATCTCTAAGACACAGCTGCATGTAGCATAAGTTGATCTTGACCTTGGTCAAACTCAAGAGGTGGCCCATGTTCCAGGATAAACTGGCCTTCATGAACTCAAATCTAATAGAAAACAAATAAAGAGTGGGAAATACATACTCAGACACAGTTTTTCTGATGATATTTACTGATATAGACAAAAGTATTGGGATATATATATATATATATATACATACAGTGCCTTGCGAAAGTATTCGGCCCCCTTGAACCTTGTGACCTTTTGCCACATTTCAGGCTTCAAACATAAAGATATAAAACTGTAATTTTTTGTGAAGAAACAACAACAAGTGGGACACAATCATGAAGTGGAACGAAATTTATTGGATATTTCAAACTTTTGTAACAAATAAAAAACTGAAAAATTGGGCGTGCAAAATTATTCAGCCCCCTTAAGTTAATACTTTGTAGCGCCACCTTTTGCTGCGATTACAGCTGTAAGTCGCTTGGGGTATGTCTCTATCAGTTTTGCACATCGAGAGACTGAAATCTTTGCCCATTCCTCCTTGCAAAACAGCTCGAGCTCAGTGAGGTTGGATGGAGAGCATTTGTGAACAGCAGTTTTCAGTTCTTTCCACAGATTCTCGATTGGATTCAGGTCTGGACTTTGACTTGGCCATTCTAACACCTGGATATGTTTATTTGTGAACCATTCCATTGTAGATTTTGCTTTATGTTTTGGATCATTGTCTTGTTGGAAGACAAATCTCCGTCCCAGTCTCAGGTCTTTTGCAGACTCCATCAGGTTTTCTTCCAGAATGGTCCTGTATTTGGCTCCATCCATCTTCCCATCAATTTTAACCATCTTCCCTGTCCCTGCTGAAGAAAAGCAGGCCCAAACCATGATGCTGCCACCACCATGTTTGACAGTGGGGATGGTGTGTTCAGGGTGATGAGCTGTGTTGCTTTTACGCCAAACATAACGTTTTGCATTGTTGCCAAAAAGTTCGATTTTGGTTTCATCTGACCAGAGCACCTTCTTCCACATGTTTGGTGTGTCTCCCAGGTGGCTTGTGGCAAACTTTAAACGACACTTTTTATGGATATCTTTAAGTAATGGCTTTCTTCTTGCCACTCTTCCATAAAGGCCAGATTTGTGCAGTATACGACTGATTGTTGTCCTATGGACAGAGTCTCCCACCTCAGCTGTAGATCTCTGCAGTTCATCCAGAGTGATCATGGGCCTCTTGGCTGCATCTCTGATCAGTGTTCTCCTTGTATGAGCTGAAAGTTTAGAGGGACGGCCAGGTCTTGGTAGATTTGCAGTGGTCTGATACTCCTTCCATTTCAATATTATCGCTTGCACAGTGCTCCTTGGGATGTTTAAAGCTTGGGAAATCTTTTTGTATATAAATCCGGCTTTAAACTTCTCCACAACAGTATCTCGGACCTGCCTGGTGTGTTCCTTGTTCTTCATGATGCTCTCTGCGCTTTAAACGGACCTCTGAGACTATCACAGTGCAGGTGCATTTATACGGAGACTTGATTACACACAGGTGGATTCTATTTATCATCATTAGTCATTTAGGTCAACATTGGATCATTCAGAGATCCTCACTGAACTTCTGGAGAGAGTTTGCTGCACTGAAAGTAAAGGGGCTGAATAATTTTGCACGCCCAATTTTTCAGTTTTTTATTTGTTAAAAAAGTTTGAGATATCCAATAAATTTTGTTCCACTTCATGATTGTGTCCCACTTGTTGTTGATTCTTCACAAAAAATTACAGTTTTATATCTTTATGTTTGAAGCCTGAAATGTGGCAAAAGGTCGATATATAGCTCAAATACCACTGACTGACTCACTCACTCATCACGAAATCTCAAAAACCACTGAACGGATTGCAATGAAATTTGGAACATACCTTCGTCTTGGGTCTTAGGTGCTCACTAAGAAAGGGTTTTGAAAAATTCGCCCTGGATCACGGCTAACTCGCGAAAAACGCGATTTCTCACGCATTGTAAATTCTTCGAAATAACATTACGGATCCTAATGAAACTTAGTACATTGTTTCTTATTACATGTTAGATGCACGATAAAAATTATTTTCAAAGTAGTTTGCCCTGTATCGGTACTACAAAGGGGTAGTACGTTATTTGTTGACGTTACGTTCTGATCTCTGATCATCCAGTCCTGCTCAGTGCTTACTGCTTATTGCCATATTGCTTAGCGTTCTGCCTTCCGTAGCGAAGCACGGGTACTTTCAGCTAGTATATGTATATATGTGTGTGTGTGTGTGTGTGTGTGTGTGTGTGTGTGTGTGTGTATATATATATGCATATATGTGTATACACACATACATATACTGTATGTATATATATATTATATACACACAATAATATATATATATATATATATATATATATATATATATATATATATATATATATATATACTGTATATTTAATGTACACAGTATACCTAAATACTGCATGTTTGTGTAAAGCTTATATAAAAATCATGTCCTAGATGTAGGACAGTAGGTAATGCAAAGTCTACCACGTGCTTGATAATATGAAGTGGGAAGTTTAACTGGACTACTAATTGTTCACAGATGGATGCGGCACACACAATTTCACGTGTTCAGATACTAATGATAAGGATAGTAAGGCAGACTGAGTTCTATCATTTGATTTGTGAATGGCTTGCTCATTAGGGATAAACTTACAGTTATAAGAAACAGAATTGTAGGCACTAAACTTGCACATTATCTCTTGAAAGCTGCTTTGAGACGATGTCCATTGCTAAAAGCGCTAAATACAAATTTAAATGAATTGAATTGAACACTTGAGCATGAGCATTTAGACGAATCAGAACTCTTTTAGAACAATAGACGAAACAGAAATGTAACTCTTTGACATTAACGCAGGCACATTAGACTTTATCAAAAGAAAATATCATAGCTCTGTACCAGGACGTTTAATAGGAGAACTGAATCGGAATAGAAGATTGATGATGATGATGATGATGATGATGATGATATTGACATGATATTGTTTAAACAATCTTTGCTTATTCTTACATCCTTCCTAATACATGTTTCAAATGACAAATTTAAAAAATCATGCGTGTTTAAATCTGAAGTGAACATACAGTATGTACTAAAAGCGTATTAAATAAAAAAGCAATGGGCTGATATTTGAAAGCAAAATGGAGGCAGAACCATGTATTAATATGACTGCATTGAGTAGTCTAGTAAATACATTTCATAGTCTATGTGAATTACTCATTGCTTTGTTTTATTAAATCATCAGCAATGTCTTTCTTTCTCTCTCTCTCTCTCTCTCTCTCTCTCTCTCTCTCTCTCTCTCTCTTTTTAGCAACTCTTGCACATTGTGCGCCAAAAGACGTCTCAGGGCACAGTGGATGCCACACTAAAGTTCACACTCAGTGCCCTGTGGAACTTAACAGATGAGTCACCTACCACCTGCAGGCATTTTATTGAAAACCAGGGATTAGAGCTTTTCATCAGCGTGCTAGAGGTACACACACACACACACACACACACACACACACACACACACACACACA
>JAAIIK010000025.1:4594293-4605770 GCA_014706435.1 Silurus glanis
CACACACACACACACACACACACACACACACACACACACACACACACGCCAGTTTAAAGCATCTGTATTTCTTTAAGCATCAGGGTGAACTCAAACGGTTCTCTGGTGGTCTAGTGGTTAGGATGCGGCGCTCTCACCGCTGCGGCCCGGGTTCGATCCCCGGTCAGGGAACCAACCCCAGCCATTAGGGTTGCACAAGCCAGTGCACTCTGAGTGCCGGTCCCAAAACAGGATAAATGGGGAGGGTTGCGTTAGGAAGGGCATCCAGCGTAAAAACACGTGCCAAATCGAACATGCGGATCATGAATACGGATGAGCCGCTGTGGCGACCCCAAACGGGAGAAGCCGAAAGAAAGTTTTTATCAGGGTGAACTCAAAATGTGTCAGAAATAATAAAAACAAGGTTCTACAAATGTAACACAAGTAAAGGCTAACTGAACGTCCTTTCTTTTAGCATACAGAAAGACAGATTAGCATCGGGGAATTAAACCAACAATGTGTACTCAGACATCTTTTATAATAAATGAATGATAAATCATTTATTTAATCATTAAAAAAACATATGTTGGCTAGTTATTGTTATAAGAGTAATATAATCTTCAAAAGAGAGATGGAAAAAAACTTCATTATGTATTATCGGAAAATAAAAAACCTTTGGGTGGTGTGATGTGGCAGGAAGCAACACGTGTCCATATTGAGATATTGATATTTAACTGAATTTATGGAATTCGAGGTAAAATTAAATTCTTGTTAATCTGGTATCTCCTTTGTATTTTTTCAGTCTTTCCCTTCAGAGTCTTCCATTCAGCAGAAGGTTCTTGGTTTACTGGTAAGAGACTGCCTGTGTCAGTGTGTGTGTGTGTGTGTGTGTGTGTGTGTGTGTGTGTGTGTGTGACTCAGTATAAACACACTTGGTCGTATTTAATCAGAAATATGTAATTCTTCATGCTCCATACCCAGTTATGATCGGATAAGAAATAAAGAGGGGAAATTCAATCTGTTCTCTGTCACCTAAATGGCTCTTGCTAATGGATTGCTTAAGATTATTATTATTATTATTTTTTTTTTTTTAAGGCCCCCCCACCCCCTGTAAAAGTTCAGCTTCTGTCTTTACAAGTCAAACCATCTAATAAACGCTGGTTTTGTGTGTGGTTCAGAACAACATAGCCGAAGTGGGCGAGCTGCATGCAGAGCTGATGGTACAAAGCTTTCTGGATCACATCAGGTCTCTGTTGCACAGTCCTGAAGTGGAGGTCAGCTACTTTGCAGCAGGAATCCTGGCTCACCTCACTTCACGGGGCGAGACAGTGTGGACCCTTGACCTGTCCCTCAGGACCACACTGCTGGAGCAGCTGGTACGTGTTCTACACGTTGAGAGTGACATGTTTTAGAGTTGTATCAGATGTTGTGCATCTGGCTTTGATAATCAGGATTCAAATAGTCAGCGTCTCTACTTAGATCAATCATCGTAGAAAAGGATTATGCGCAAGATGACTAATGTAAAGCCAGAACAGACATTTTGCAGTATTGTGCCAAAGTGTGTGTGTGTGTGTGTGTGTGTGTGTGTGTGTGTGTGTGAAAAAATGTTTGACTGGTGGTTTTTGTACCTCAGCACTCAGCAATCCTAAAATGGCCCACGCCTGAATGTGAAATGGTGGCCTACAGGTAAAACAAATCATAACACACAATTTGTGTTTTTCCCTGTGAGATGCTGCTTAGAAATTGGTGCAAGTAAACAAGTAAAACTTTGAATGTGTGTTTTTTTTTTTTTTTAATAGATCATTTAACCCTTTCTTCCCCTTGCTGGAGTGCTTCCAGACTCCTGGGGTTCAGCTGTGGGCAGCCTGGGCCATGCAGCATGTGTGCAGCAAGAATGGTGAGAACAATCCAGAGAACTCTTTATCTGTACATGTTAGTAACAATATCTTTATAATGTGCGTGCGTGTGTGTGTGTGTGTGTGTGTGTGTGTGTGTGTGTGTGTGTGTGTGTAGCTGCACGCTATTGTAGCATGCTCTTAGAAGAAGGAGGCCTGCAGCATCTGGAGGCAGTGAGTTCACATCCTGAGACTCACTGCGACGTGAGACGGTTGTCTGAGAGCATTCTGGACAGCCTTCATCGCCACCAAGCGCGTACAGGCTACACAAGAGCGGCGCAAGCACACACACACCGAGGTGCCGTATATCCACACATACAGCCGGCTATACAAGAGAAATAAGCTGGAAAAAAAGGAACCGTAGTATAACACACAGACCCTTGGTGAAGATTTACTCGCATCATGTCGTTAAAACTACGGAAGTCCTACGGGGCCATGAGTTATATTTTTCTTGTTTGTTTTCTAATGATCTCAACCTAAACATAGTTTCCTCATGATCAGTACCGGTAATTACTTTTTCTGTGTATCCGGCATAATTGCATGTTCTAGAGGCAGCATCACGGTTAATAAACATAACCGTTTGTGGCAGCGGACGTGCGGACGAGCGAGGGTTCACGAGTTGAGGGCGGAGCCGGACAATACGAGCTCCGGAACATGTTCTTGAAAACAATGTTTGTCAAGATCATGAGATAATTAAGTGGTGATAACAAATTTGTCTTCTCATGATTTGGACATAATGATTGGTTTTCTGGTTATTAGGAGTGACGAGGATGGACAGGATTATAAATGAGTTTATTAGAGGGACAGCGCATGTAGGATGTTTTGGAGACAAGGTGAGGGAGGTGAGATTGAGATGGTTTGGACATGCGCAGAGGAGAGACATGGGGTATATCAGTAGGAGAATGCTGAGGATGGAGCCACCAGGAAGGAGGAAAAGAGGAAGACCAAGAAAGCGGTTTATAGATGTGGTGAAGGAAGACATGCAGGTAGTTGGGTTGAAAGAGGCAGATGTAGAGGACAGGGGGGTATGGAGACGGATGATCCGCTGTGGCGACCCCTAATGGGAGAAGCCGAAAAAAGAACAAGAAGATTGGTTTTCTGGTTATGTCGAGATCACGAGAAAACAAAATATTATAATGCATGGCCTCTTAGGACTTCCTATAAAACTTCTCATAGGTCAAAAATGGAGTGATTTCTCAGCAGTGTAATGACGAAGGTGAAAGGGGTCCTATTAGTTTGAGCACCGGGTCATTTTATAAAAAAAAAAAAAGAGATTTCAGTATAATGTATCCTACTGATTCGCTGTTTTTTTGTTTTGTTTTATTTTAGAGAGAGACGTTCCATGAGACGTGCAACCCATTACCAGTCTCTAGATGGCGCATGGTGTTCTACCTGGAACCTGTTTCTTTGTATTTGTTTGTGTGTCCATGTGTGGCTTGTTTAATGACATGCTCCTCCAACCTCCTCACTTCCACCAACAAACCGGGGCAGTAGGGGGTAAAATCTAACAAGCGTTCGTTTGCACAATTCAGATAAATGTTTTTTTTTGGTTTGTTTGTTTTCATCCTTTCTCAATTTTTAAATCGAAATGTCTATTTTATCCGTCTCTTTTGCCTAAGGGAAAAAAAAATTGATAAAGTGTGACAAGAACGAACGAGAATCGCATGACAGCATGTTTTGCATGTGCTGAGAGCGCACGCTTTAGTTCCTCTGGTTATTCTCGATATGCACAGTTTCTCACTGGATTCGATTCCGGTTTTGACGGATTTCTCGTCCCTGTAAACACATGGCAATAAATATCTCAAATGGTATGGTTCTGAATCTCCAATTTGTATTGTTTCAAGATTGGTGTTATTTGCTGAATTCTTCTACTTGGATGTATATATATATGTATGCATGTATATGTGTGGGTGTTGAGGGGTTGGTTGTAATTACATTGTACGTGTCATTATATTGGCAAATGACACGATGCTGTTATTAAGAGTGCTCCGTTGTGTCGCACGTAAAAGAACTAACAGCTCTTTTCTTTTCTGAGAAAAATGGTACATATTCCATGGTCGAAAAAAAAACTTATTGGAGAAAACGTATCTAAAGAAATCAAAGAGTGAAATGTCGATTAGGTCGATGTTGAACCCCTACTGCACTACGGAAGCCCTAAGGGGCCATGCATTATCATTTTATTCTATTTTTTTTTTTAACATAGTTCCTCATGATCAGTACATGTACTGTGTATTCGGCGTAAGAGCATGTCCCAGGGGCAGCATCATGGATAATAACCATAAACATTTGTGCCAACGGGCACATGGACGAAAACATTTGTTATATCGAGATCACAAGACAATTATGTCGTGATCATGAGGAAACTATAAAGAAAAAAATATATGATGCATGGCCTCTTCCGTGGGACACTTTTCTTTGACCTTTTTCGACCGTGCAACAGCCTGTAACGTTGAATCTAAATTGAGTATGTCTATATTTAAAAGCCAGACATACTGATGTTACTAAAAGTCAGATAGAAAGGGAGAATTGGGTTGGGGTATTCATTTGTGATCTGCTAAAAGGAACATTTCCAAACTGTAAGCAAATGAACGATCAGATTTGCTTTCATTTGTTTTATGTTTGTTGGTAAATATGATTTAATATGCAGGGCCATGTAGTCGAATAAATATCTCGCACATACAAACACGTCACATACACACTAAAATGAATACAGTCCTGCAGATTGAGGTCCAGACCTTCAGTTAATGTTCATATCAAATGATAATGATAATAAGTAATAATAATAATAATAAGTGACCTAGATGTGCTAGATTTAGTATTTTAAACACTGCCAATCCAGATTTCCTCACACATCAGTCTTTGAGTCTATATCCAATACCAAAGAAATGATCAGTTAATAGCATAATAACTTGACCTTGTAGCATGTTGCCTTATAACGCCAGCCTGAATTGCCTTTCAGCTCTTATTAGCTTGGTTTAAAATTGGATGCATTGTAAATGAAATAGGCCATTTCTAGTAGAGAATGTAAATGGATTTCGCAACAGCATTTTTACTAAAGGTTACATTTCACATATTAGACAGGTGCCAGTCAATACATGACAAGCTTCTGTTGGTAGCATGAAATCTATTACAATTAACTGCCATCCATGTCCAAAACATCTGCAGGAGCTTCTGCAGTGAATATAACGAATTGTAAAGGTTGTAGACTAAAAGCTTTCTTTCGCACCTATTTGAAGAGATTATATTATATATATGCACTACACTTTATCATACTGATCTGTCGTCCAACTCTGAAACTCGCATCAAGTCTACATGGCCCTCATAAAGGATTTTTTTTTGTTTTGTATTTTTTTTTTAATTAACACACAGAATGTGGGGTGAGAGCCAGGCCAAACAAGTCAAATTGTTGTAAACTAGGTGTGGGTGTGTATGTGTGTTTTTTTTTTATTTAATAAAGTTACCCCAGACTGCCATTTAATCTGATTTAATCGTCTATGCTTGTGTTATTTATCTGAATGACCTGCCAAACAAATGTTAACCAGGCAAAGAAATGAAAATACATGAACATGTCAACACTGCAACAATTGGTGGACACCTGACCATAACATTTGTATGTTCTGTTATAATAACCTCCAATCTTCCACTAAATTTTGTGGAGATTTGTGCTCATTCAGCTACAATGATGTTGTGATGTAGGTGAGGTGAGAAGGCCTGAGGTGCAGTCAGCGTTTACATTCATCCCAAAGGTGTTCAGTAGGATTGAGGTCAGAGCTCTATATCAGGCCACTCAAGATCTTCCACTCCAACCCATGTAAACATTAAACTGGCTTTGTGTATGGGGCATTGTCATGCTGGAACTAAAGTGAAGGAAAAATTCAACTCTATTGCATCCAAAGACATCTTATACAATTGTGTCTCCAACTTTATGGTAACAGTTTGGAGAAGAAACACACGGCTGGAAACGTCAGGTGTCCCGATACTTTTGTGCTTATAGTGTAGCTTAAATAGAGTCACATTTCCAATTCTAAAATGATGAAACTTATTATGAAAAAATGTCTAGAAATTTCTAGACATTATACTATAAAATTAGTCTTATCTTTTGTCTAACAGACTAAAAAATGTCAAGCTTGAAATGTGTAATTAATTATTTAATCTAACTTAATTTGTCATCATCTGAACAGACATTGGAATCTTGTAAATGTAGAGTGAAAGAGTGTAAATAATTCAAACAGATCATTAAACTCACATGGGAGCTTTTTATTTAGTAGTTTGATTTACTGGTAATTTCAACTAAAAATTTTTTTTACCTCTTTATCTCTGTTAAGCTGCTTTGAGACAATGTCCATTGTTAAAAGTGCTATACAAATAAAACAATTGAATAATTAATGTTTATTAATTTAATTAAATGCATCTGTAATTGAACTGTACTGTGGTTGTTCAAGAGGACCATACTAAATAATAATTGATACCAAAGTACAAAGTCCATAAATATTGTTCATCAGTACTGAAAATTATCTGAATGTTCTCATCATGACCGAAGTATATTTAGTATCTTTTGTGCAATTTCTTGCATAAGCAAATGACTGGAAAAATTGAAACTTTGTAGTGTAACTCCATCACTGTGACTGTACATATTTTGTGTGTGTACTAAATGTTTACTATATATTTTGATATTAGAAAGTAGTCTAATGATGCAGTAAGACTGGAATCACTTAAACACTTTATCTTCTGTGTCGGTTTATTCTCCAGTGTATATGGGCTGCCTTTTCTCTATAAAAGCTGCCATTCCCTCTTGCCTGTCTCGTGTTGGAATAACCTGCAGGAGAGAAGCAGAAATTCTTGCATTTTTGTACTTTTTAAATTCATTTTGATTTATTTTTTTAAGTAGGTCATTGACTAATTAAGACAAAAACTATAAAGATTATATATTTAACATACAGAAGGTCTGCAATTGCAGCCACTTGAAAAAAAGTGCACTATGCCTAGTGTCTCAATGTCTCACCCGGGCATAACACATCCCTTCTATGGCCATTCCTGAAGCGATGTCCACCTCTAACCCTCGGTTAATGGCTTCCTTGGCCATCCGCACTGCCAACGGAGCCTACAAAAGCCAGAGCATGTGATGTGACAGTCTCAAAGCCAATACAATGATCTGCATCATGACACCTATTGTGAGCCTGACTCCTAATCAGATTCTCTCTCTGCTCTGGTTCATATGAGTGACATCATTGTGACAAATATTAGGGATGTGCATCTCTATAACCGAGGCCGCTGCGATTCGCATCTCGATGCACAGCCAACGATACATCAAAGATGCATATGATGCAGATACTAATGCGCCTCTATTGCAAATGGAAAATGATATGATGCTATGAAGTTCGATATGGTACAGATTCACTTTTATTTGTTTGCCTTCTAACACATTCTTTCACAAACAGGCCTTTGTAGTGCAAAAAGTTATTTTGCTGTTCTGTCTCCAGGAAGATGCAGCTCTACCTCTGCCATGTCAATCTATATTTTGTATTCTATTGTCTCAGGACACGCCTCGGTCTCCGTAGTGTTGTGATACGTCATGTTCACGTAGAAGCAGCGGTGCTGAGAGAACGCGCTCGAGAAAGAGTTTATTGCGAAGAAATTAATCTACATATCAAATACTGGTTACGATTTATCGGATGCACATATGTAAAAAATTATGCATTGCGATACAAATGCTAACTTGTATACGATTTTATCATCCCTAATAAATAGTCCTCATCTATGCTTTTACCAGTAAGAAATAGAACAGCTAAGTTTTGAAAAAAGGAGGACGCAGTTAAAGCACAGCTTGATTGTGTTTTGACATGAAGAATCACACGCCTTATATGACTTGACTTATGGGATTTCAATCATTTTTTGGTGCGGAATTATGTAGGTTAATTTCTGGAGGATTTATTAATGATCATTAGTCACAACCAATTATTTAAGCAGCGGAAAATTGATAATCATCGACGCCATTTATGAAAATGATCACATTCCAGGAAAATATTATATTGAAAAAATAAAAATACCATAGTAAATTATATGGAGACATTATATAGTCTTTTTTGTTTGCTTTTTTGTTTGCTTTTTTTTTTTTTAAAGGTTAATTTTGACTCTGAAAAGAGTGACAAAAGGGAGCATATTCCTATAAGGTCTGACAAGCAAAGAGGGAACATTTCAAGCTCTTTTATATTCTTAGGTCTTTGCATATGGACTATATCCACTAGTGTGACTGAATCCAGACACTTGCAAGACATTGATTTTGAATAACAATCCAAGTCCAATCACAGATGTCCACATTTTAGGCTAAAATATCCTGTCAGAATTCAGAATCCCATCAGTCGTCAACCCCAAGCCCGTAATCTTCAATCCCCAGCCCCAAAAGCATTACTGATCCACAGCCAATGTACAATGCCTTTTGGATGGCACACGGTGGAAAGTCGTGAGCAGTCTCTTACCAGAGTACAGTAGGAAGTCATGCTGGAAGATTACAGTACAGAATGTACAGATAGGAAGACGACAGCACAGAGACTCAGAATGATTCCTTTGCTGAATCAGAATAGTGCTTGTGTGTCAGTGTGACCCACCTGAGGGAGGATTTCCTGTGCCAGGCTCAGAGCCTCTTTATGAGCTGCATCTCCACTCTGATTTTGTGGGACGGCACGGTTTACTAATCCCAGTTGTAGCGCCTGCTCCCCCCCTACACGCCGCCCAGTGAAAATCAGCTCCTTTGCAACAGCAAATCCAACTGCCCGTGGCAAACGCTGACTGCCCCCTAGTGCACAGTGAGGGTAATAGACACTCAGGATAACCAACTGGCCAACAATGCTATCTGATGGTTTGCCTTTCTGTCTTCACTATAAACAAAGAGCCCTTTTATCCTTTCGTCTGCTCTATCTTACCCGCCCCTGGAAGCAGTCCTCGTGTGGTCTCAATCAGGCCCACCTGAGCAGTGTATGCTGCAACACACAAAGAAAGTGAGATAACATTCAAGGTACCTGCATTTTTTTTGCCATGATTTATTTTGCCACAACCTACACGTGAAAGGTCAAAGTAGGCCCTCACCTGCTGTACGGAGGTCACATGCCAGCGCCAGCTCCAACCCACCCCCTAGAGCAAATCCATCCACTGCAGCAATGGTTGGCATGGGCAACACCGCTGTCAGAATGAGAGCAGAAATGTATCAGACAGATACATTATATCACACGAGAAATATTGATGCAAAACTGTATACCGTATTTTTCGGACTATAAGCCGCTACTTTTTTCCTACGCTTTGAACCCCGCGGTTTAAACAACGAAGCGGCTAATTTATGAATTTTTCCTGGGTTTTTCCCGGTTTCACAAACTTCAAGCCAAAAAACTGAACCCCATAACAACCCCAGCCGTTGTAGCGCGTTGAGTCATGGTTAAGGGATAGCTCGCTAACTCCAGTTGCAACAGAAATCATATAAGCACAGACAGGTTTCCAAAACTCGTGCTTTTAAATTTTTTTTGGCGACAGCGTTAAGGGTTAGTCAAAGAAACTTAGAAATCAGCATCAGAAAATAATAAGGACATAATCCTCGTCTTGAACACACGCAGTAATACCGGAAAAAATGCAGTGCCAGGCTATTCCCGAAATACCGCTATGCTCCTAAAGGAAGCGCAACATATTTCACCCATTACACCGTGTGTAACGTGTCTTTCGTTAAAGCCTGTGTAAAGTTAATTAGTTTCAGTGTAGACACCTGCGGCTTATAGACTTATAGGCTTATTTATGTTCAAAATAAAAATATTTGTAAAATTCAGTGGGTGCGGCTTATATATGGGTGCGCTTTATAGTCCGTAAATTACGGTACTTATACATATTTCTTCAAAAGAGACCTTCAGAAAAAAGTTAATTGTTCAAATATATGCTCGCTAGGGGTGCAGCGGTATTCATGGTTTGCTACATATCTCGGTTTTTGAGTCACGGTTCAGTTCAATTTCAGTACAGTTAGGGGGGAAGAAATGCAAAACATAAAAAAAAAACTTGCTAGATTTTTATTGTTGTTAAATATTATAAAAACTGCTTACATTTTTAAGCTATTTTTTTTAATAAAATTTCTGCTTGGTTTAAATAAAATAATAGAAATAAAAACTTTATAAATCTAATTAATGCAATACACTTTTTATTATATTGATTAAATTGAGTAATTGAATATATATAAGCAATAATTAAATTTATTACATAAAATACAAATAAAATAAAAAAACCCAAAGTCTATTGTTTACATTAGTTAGACCCCATTTGGGTAATACAAATGTGTATATAAATGTTGTTGTTTTTTTTAATATGTAATTTTCTAAAAGTATGTTCTACATATTTCAGCATACTGATAGCAAATGTCTACATTTAAGAAACACACAAGATACATATTTACTCATTCAATTTATTTATTCATACACAAGTTCATTCCTTCCATCCTTCATTCATCGCTTCGATATGCGAAATTGTCGGGATTTTCTCCTTTAAAAAGAAATTCAGAGTAGCCACAGTGACACTGGGCGAGGCAGAGACTAAACAAACTTGTGGTCCGCCACTTAATACGCTTGTGATTGCATTCGGTACACATGTCCAAAGTCCTGTACCAAAACGTTATCCGTGTACCGTTACACCTGTAATGTGCAGTGGTTCTGGAATCTTTCTCAAAAGGGACCCTGACCAGTATGAAGTGGTTACTGAAGATGACTGAATGAAGCAGTAAAAAGCAATAGGCTAATGATCAAAATAATACTTTGTATTTTGGTATGTCGTCAATTGTACACTTCTATAAGACCACTGTGTTTTTTTTTTTGGTCATCATGACTCACCTATCTCATTCATTAGTGAACGGAGTCCATGAACGAAATGTTCAGCCTCAGAGTTGCTCATCTGTGCTCTCTCCTTTAGATCAGCCCCTTTAACAGAATCATAGATCACTTACATTCAATCTGAAGCCTAACAAATGAAACAACTTCAGAAAGGGAATGTAAAGGAAAGGTAGTTTCTATGTATGCAATTTTGTTTTCTATACAGATAAAAGCTGACCTGCACAAAAGACTCCAGGCACCAGACTCCTAAAGATCACCACACGCACCGATGCATCATGGTGCAGACCCGACACCAACTCTCGCATCTATAGAGAAAAGAATGAAACAGCGTGTGGGAGAGATACTGATAAAACTGAGATATGGACCCAAGACAGAGGAATCAGCAGGAGCAATGGAAGATCATAAATCATGCCTGTTTTTGTCATTTTTTTTAAATATATATCACGAATTTACTGCTGTCAAAAGATGAATTATAGCTTCCTCCAGGTACGGCCTGACTTTGACATATAAAAAGATGATTTATGAAGGACAAAAAAAGTCAGATAGTGAGAGTGTGGATGAGCTGGATTGTCTTCTGGGATTCTGCAGGTGATGACCAAAAGGCAGTTCACCCAGATAGGAGCAAGTGTGATCGTACCTGAGCCACAAACACACGACCCAGAGAGTTACGGGCCCGTTCACGTTGCATCAGAATCTCTACGATGCCTGAGAGAGAGAGAGAGAGAGAGAGAGAGAGAGAGAGAGAGAGAGA
>JAAIIK010000025.1:4615025-4640202 GCA_014706435.1 Silurus glanis
GTGTGTGTGTGTGTGTGTGTGTGTTGTCTCAATATCAAATTCAATAGTGCAAATATCCAAGGAAATCCCAACATACACAACAGAATACATTTGTACATTTAGACTCCCACACACTCAGACACTCACAACTCTCAACCATAATAACTAGAGCAGGAGATATAATATATCCACGACACACACACATCCACATAGCACAAAGCAAATCACATAGACCTTACACACAAAGGTGCTTGCATCCTCCCACTCTTATAACACAGCACACCATCACCTACCTGTGATGCCTTCAATTGCCTGAAAGTGGCATTATAGCTATTAGGGTCTTCCTATTCCACACACACA
Organism: Silurus glanis; assembly: GCA_014706435.1. NCBI lineage: Eukaryota > Metazoa > Chordata > Actinopteri > Siluriformes > Siluridae > Silurus > Silurus glanis. The sequence goes on from JAAIIK010000025.1 coordinate 4,615,365, forward strand.
CACACACACACACACACACACACACACACACACACACAAGCAACAACCTTTCAAACCACTTTAAACGAACTGTATTTTTATATAACCGTTCGTCAAACACTGCTTCTATTTGCAGGTGCTTTTAGTACTCCACAATCACCACATTGTAGCTGTGGACTGTCACGAGAATGCATCATATCTACCTTATTATGAAACCAATTCTACTCGCTGGGTAAAGACAAACAAGCATCATTTAAAGATTTTAGCCCAAAATTTAACATTTATGGAATTGGCACATTCTGTTACGCAATGCGACTTACATTTATCTCATATTTACAACTGAGCAGTGGCAGCTTGATTGTGTGGGGATCTGAACTCATGACCATCCGATTAGATGTCCCACTGAGCTACTGCATCCTAATCTCACCACGGAGTACAGCGTTACGATCTAAGGAGTGCGAGCATTCCAGAACAGTAATTTAAGGATACAAATTAGATTTTACAAATGAGATCAGATCTGAGAATTTATTCTCATTGCATAAGGTGTCATTAAGATGTTGCTATAATGACTTTCAATAAACAGCCTTTTTGAGCATCATTTGTTTTGTTTTGACCTCATTTTTTCATTTTTCCTAAGATAGATTTGTAGCTGGATTTGTAAAGTTGTTATCTGACAAATCTGTAATATATTCTGATGCATGTGCTATATACTGTATAAATTCATCCCTTTATCAAACTACTATAATTGCCTTATCCTCATCTGCAGGGATTCAGACACTATACTGTTAGCGCTGGTGGGAGAAAGCACCCCTAGATTCATATCTTTTTGGAAAGTGGGAGGATGTTGGAGAGCCTGGAGGAAAACCCACTCAAACATGAGGAAAGTATGTGAAACTCTACACAGACAATAACCTAAATGCAGGATTGAACTGGTTTTACCTAAATAGATGATTTGATGTACTTTTGGAATCTTTCACGATGTTAGATTCTGTCAAATTATAGCATTGTATATACTGGCCACAGAAATGTTCTATTTCTTTGGAAACTTCGTGTACTGCACATAACTTTAATTACATTCACAATCTATATTAAGGTACACTGCAATCAGGTAGTGAGTATAAAAAAAAAAAAAGTGAAAGTGAGATACATCTGATTTTATTATTTCAGATTAGATAAGATTCGATTCGATTCGATTAAATTCGATTCGATTAGATTAGGGTACAATTACATAAATACTTCATAAACATGTATTAGCCTCTGATTGGTATGTGCTTTCAGAGCATCCTATTCCACATTTACTCTCCATTTGATGTTATAATAACCTCCACTCTTCTGAGAAGTTGTTCCACTAGATTTTAAAGTGTGCTTGTGGAGATTTGTGCTTATTCTGCTACAAGTGTGTTAGTAAAGTCTGGTACTGATGTAGGTAAGGTGAGGAGGCCTGAGGTGCAGTTAGCATTCACAATTATCCCAAAGGTGTTCAATAGGGTTTAGATCTGTGTAGCAGGAGATCTTCCACTCCAACCCACGTAAACTATATCTCCATAGAGCTGGCTTTGTGCACAGGGTTTGGAACAGGTTTGGTTCTCTTAGTTCAAGTGAAGGGAAAATTAAATGCTATCACATTTAACAACTATGTGCCTCCAACTTTGTGGTAGAAATTTGGGGAAGAACCACACATGACTGAAAAAAATTAGGTGCGATTACTTTTGTCCAAATAGTGTATATCTGTATCTTTGTAACTTCAATTTACTCTGTAATTTTACTTACTTACTTCACTTACTTAATTACTTACTTACTTTTTACTTACTTTACTTTACTTACTTAACGTTACATGCATTTTTTTCATTTGTTTCTCATTTAACCAGCTTTTACATTTTTTTAAAATATATAATACTACCTTTAGGTTTCCTAAAAGTGAGATACAGTAGAACCTTGGGTTATGAGTAACTTTGAATACGAGCAGATTGGAATACGAGCATACATTTTTTATACATTTTGTATTGGGTTACGAGTGTTGCATCGGCCTGCAAACAAAAATCTCGCGCTATATGGCCATTTTTCGTGGGCAATTACGAACGAGTCTCTCAAGTGATGTGCAGAAAGCAGAGTCATGCATTGCCTCGGTCTCCGAGCAGCACTCATAAAAGCAGCGTCTTGTAACCGCGTGTTCTTTGTCGAGTTGTAACCGCTATTGTTCATTCATAGACATTTTGCACTGCATTGTAAAGTTAACAGTACTGTATAATATCATGACAATGGTCCCCAAGATGATGAAGAAAGACGGGAAGAAGAAGGAGATGATTACCGTAGAAATGAAAAAAGAAATTATCGCGGAGCGTGAACAAGGTATGCGTGTGGCAGACCTTGCAAAACTGTACAATCGTACAACATCTACGATCTACGATTTCTCTTCTAAATAGATGCAATTCATACGTCATTACTAATCTAATGGTTATAAGTAGCAAATACTTACACATTTAAAGTCTCAGGGAGCAAAAATATTAACTTAGCAGACCATAACTGCTGTCCTCACCTATGCCTGTTTGCTTCCCTGACAGCAAGTGGGATTATGGGTAATCGAGTCTTGGTATAGGACACAGCAGAGTGCCCAGGATTCTGGTCGGAGGCTCGGGATCCCACAGGGTTTAAGCCTCTCCAATGGTTCCCTTGAATAATTCAAGTTAAAAACAATTTAACATGTGAGATGTAGAGAACTTCTGCTTTTAATAGTCAGATCAAATATATAAACATTCATTTACACACCTGTCTTAAGAGTGATGAGATGACGGTGTAGTGCATGCTGCTCTCGAGTCAGAATGTTCAGATGATAGCGTTTGACCTCATCAAGACTTTGGAACTTATGAGCCAGCCTGGTTTCAGCCCTCCTCTCCTCTCTCCTCAGGGCCTCGCTTGGCCACACTGTGTGCTGCATGCTTTACCAACACACACACACACACACACACACACACACACAATTATCATAGATACGACTTTATGATTAGAGTGAACCTTAAGCAGAGTAACCTGAGTGAACTGTCCCCATCAGGAAAGTTCAAATATAATCAAAATATAAAAAAATTGGTGGCGACTTGACATTTTTAGTTATTTGGTAAACAAAGGAAACCATCATTTGCACAATAAAACATTTCCAATATAATTTTATGTTTTATATGTAACACATACAAAACACTATGAAAATAATACATACCTAGAGCTGACACTTGTGTATCTCAGATTTTATAGGCAATGGTTTGTAAAAAAAAAAAAAAAAAAAAATGGTAGTGCAAGGAAGCAAACTACATGTATTAATCATTGAATGCCTCCATTATCTCAATTTCAGCAAGGAAGAAACAGTACTTATTGCCTGTTAGGGTTTCGACAGTGAGGAATGCAAGCGAATAAAGCAAACTGGCACCTCAGTAATTAATCTTTTCCTCTTGCATCAGCCTTATTAACTTGTAATCCTTTAAAAAATAAACTGAGTTTGCTCAGGTTGTAGTGGGATCGTTTATTGGTTCAGGTTACATTCTCACCCAAACTCTAGCATTCAAAACAGTTCAGATATATACCGATCAGGCATAAGTTTATGGCTATCGATCAGGCTTAACAATATTTCCACCTGCCTAATATTGTGTTGGTTCCCCTTTTGATGCCAAAACAGTCTTGACCGGTCGAGCATTAACAGCATTAACTTCTTCACCAATTTGAGCTACAGTTGCTCGTTTATTGAATCTGACCACACGGGCCAGCCTTGCCCATGACCCTGTCTCCGGTTCACCACTGTTCCTTCCTTGGACCACTGACCACTGCAGACCAAGAACATCCCAAATATCTGCAGTTTTGGAGATCCTCTGACCCAGTCGTCTAGACATCACAATTGTGATGTCAAACTTGTCAAACTCACTCAAATCCTTACTCCTGCCCATTTTTCCTGCTTCTAATACATCAATTTTGAGGACAAAATGTTCACTTGCTGTCTAATATATCCCGTGCATGGATCACATGTAGATCCTACATGGACATATAATCTGTATGACAGACAACTATAAGTTCCCTTTTAGAATGTTACAGTTGTAACTAAGTTTTGCTAGAATGCATATTTTTAGCCATAGGACCATTTAGCTTTAGCAACAACATTAGGTTGTATGGCTGGATTCCTGTCAGCACTGCTCTACCCTTTCCTTATTTACCTTGTACACTGCAAACTTTCATACAAGCCAGACCTCTGCCACCTTCAGGAATTTTCTGATTCATCAAGTATGGACATGAGGAGGACTTCAGGGACCTCAAACATCTGCTCCTCAATGTGGTCAAGACTAAGTGTATTGTGGTGGACTACAGGAGGAAATGACCACGACCCACCCCATTACCCTCATGGTTCAGGAAGTTGAGCAACAAGCTAGACTAAAAGATCAACTCAGAGGCTACATTGCAACAATATGCTAGGGAGAGAGCATCAAAACTGAATCAAATAAGCTCAACAACCCGATAAAGAAGGTTGATTCGGTCCTGGACTGCTTACTGTACATTTTTGAGGTAGTGGTGGTGGAAAAGAGGACCCTCAATAAACTCATAAACATTCTGAACAATTAACAACTCCCCCCTCCATGACCTTTAGTGGAAGACTCATTCAGCATGGCTGTAGAGAAGAGCAGTAATTTGTACCAGCAGCGATTACAATGTACTACATCTCAGTGGTGTGTTGGGACAGTAAACTGCTCTGAGCCAGTCCTAGGATCAGCTCAACATAGATATTTACAATGATATGCACTACCACAATAATGCCATTTCCTCTTCTTTTGTTACACTGCTTACAATGTTCACTTTGAGTAAGTGTTGCCACTTTAATTTATCTCAAGTCTGTTGTTTTATCAGCCATTTGTTTCCAATTGAGGGTGATGGTCTTAAAGGTTGAATGTTGGTTTTCAGAAATTTTGATTCCAAATTTGCAGTGATTGTAGACCAAGTTACAATACATTCCTTAATAAGGGGTGTAAAATACTTGTATGCACTGTGTTAACATTTGTTGAAAGGAACACGATGAGGAAGAACATGTCTCGACTTGTAGCATTCCTAACCCTCTTTAACCTTTGTCCTGTCTATGATACATACCTATGAAGTCAGCTGCTGCTTAAACTGAACGTCATTTTAAGTTTCAAATCCATATTAGAGCTTCTGAAATACTACATTGTTCAGAACTTACCTTAAAGTTGGGTATAATCCTGAAATCCTGGTTTATGTAAAAGAAAATAAAAAAAAATAAAAAATATCCAGACGTGTGCTTGGCCTAAATAGTTAATGCTTGCTTGTCTCTGTAAACATCTGCGTAGAAAGACTTTTCTCTTAAATGTTTAAATATCCACTGGCATGTAGAACTTACAAAGTAAGCACTCTTGCAGTCCTACCCATCAGAGTCTCCAAAAATGGCAAAGAATTTGAAAGAAACAAATGAAAACTCGCTCATTCCTGGTACAAGTTACTTACATGGTGATCACCAAATGTTTGCACTTGTAGTCCCCCAAGTCCCCTACCACTAAGTGGGTTACCAAGGGCAACCAAGGCACTGGGTAAGAAAATGTGACCAGGATCTCCATAGCTACCAGAAAACCTTTCTAGTGATTCTGTGCTTGGTTGATTAAAGCAAACTTCAATACTTTTATAATTTGATGTCATAATTTTTGGTAATTCTGGTATTATCAGACATTCAGAAAAACTTTTTTTTTTATTTGCTTACATTATCATCAATTTGAGCATTCATGATAATTAATGAATGAGAAAAGGGTGATGTGTTTACAAACTCCATCTGAAGCATGTTCATATATATTAGATTAGATTAAACTTTATTGTCATTGTGCAAGGTACATGTACAGAGCCAATGAATTGCAGTGAGCATCTAACCAGAAGTGCATACGTGGCCTATTTACAATAAATAAATATCAGTGTGATGAATAAGGTTATGCGGTCCATATGTACAGGGGTGAGGGTGAATAATGTACAGAAGATAATAATATATGTATATATATACTAATACACAATATACTGTGCAAAGATTGTGCATAGATGGGAGATAACAGGCTCTAATGACATGATATAGTTATGTACAAATATGAATGTTTTATGATACAGTATATACAGAATAATTATGGGTGGAATATACAGTAGTGCGGTGATAAACAAGTTATGGATGGTGCAAGAAATGTGCATTGGATAAGCAGTGGGAAAAAAACCCAGAAAGTGACAATGCAGTAGTGTATTTTGACATTGTATGGTGATCAGCTGTTCATCATAGATATTTTATCTCCTACACAAGTGTTTTCTAACTTACAGTCATGTCCAGAGCATGAATAATTGTATGCTATGGTAGACTCATACAGTCTCATCAAATGTATATCTAATTTAAGTGCTGCACACAGTCTTATATGTAATGTGATCTTCTCTGTTGGCATTTGGTTTTAACTGAAAGTTTCACTTATGATCGAAGTGTAGTGAAGTATAATAAAATATCTAATAAATAGGATGTTTATAGTATGTAAAGTTTATCACTGTGCCTAACAACTCACAAAAAAAACAACACAGAGAAATGCCTCAGGCTAATTTATAATAGAAATCTGATCAATTTAGGTCAGCTTTGTAAATGGCAAACTTTCCAGTCCCAGGTGACTTTATGGAGAAAGAGACCTGAAGAAATGAATCACTGTGCAGTAGTGTTCAGTCATGTCGAGCTTAGCTTTAGAATTTACCTGAGATTTATAGAACACAGAAATAGACCTGAATAGAGAAAAGAGTGAAAATCTATTTAATGTCTATTGGTGTAGAAATCAGACGAGAGTACTTTGTTTTGACATTTTTCAAAGTTGGTAAATTAGGACATTTGTAATGTTTTTGCAGTGTAAGATAGTGTTGTGTTATAATCCAGGTACATTTTCTTAATCTGCTGTTTTGAATGATGTGTGTTGGTAGTAAACCTTCTTTTTTATCGTTCATGCATATAAAACTAGGATTCCATCTCAAACAGTGAAAAAGTATTTAATCTAAATCTTCAACAAGAAGCATTTTATTTTTTGTGTAGTCTCTCAGTATACACACAAAATGGACGAAATTTGGACACTTTGTATCGTTTAAAGACTTTAATCACACTCTTGATATCACCCAAATGAGACTGGCTCCTCTCAAGGTTTCTTCCTCATAACATCTAAGCTAAGTTTTCATTGCCACAGTCACCATGGCTGCTCATCAGGGATAACTGCACACCATTCACCTTAACTGTTAAATTCTGTAAAGCTGTTTTGAGACAATGTCCATTGTGAAACGTGCTATAGAAATAAACTTGACTTGACTTGACACTTAAGCATAAGGTTCATATCTACTTTTTGAATATTGTATTCAATATTTGATCCCCATCTGCTGTTTTAATAACCTTCACTCCTCTGGGAAGATGTTTCACTAGATTTTGGAGTGTGCTTGTTGAGATTTGTGCTCATTCAGCCACAATAGTGTTAGTAAAGTCAGGTACTAATGTAGGTGAGGTGAGGAGGCCTGGGGTGCAGGCAGCATTCACATTCACCCCAAAAGTGTTCAGTAGGGTTGAGGTTAGAGCTCTATAGGATGCCACTCACGATCTTCCTTTCTAACCCATGTAAACCAGATCTTCATGAAGCTGGCTTTGTGTGCCAGGGGCATTGTCATGCTGGAGCAGGTTTGGGGATAATAGTACAGGTAAAGGCAACATTTTATTTTACTGAATAAAAAGACATCCAATACAATTGTGTGCCTCCAACTTTGTGTTAACAGTTTAGGTTCCACATATGGCTGGAAAAGTCCCAATACTTTTGTCCATATACAGTAGTCTATCTGTTTTCTTATCGATTTGAGGAGCACAACCTTTTAGCACATGCCTACAGCAATAAAACATTCTATTTTCTATTTCTAAATCTCTATTTCTCCCACTTTCTCCCTTTCCATTTTTCACAAAGTCTATCTCTCACTCCCTCTCCAACTAATCCTCATTTGCTAAGTTTAATAAAAAGGCATGCATGTATGCTCTTTTATGATGTACATCTCTAATGCAGAACCCTAATTTATGGACAAAATTGCACTATCACACACCAGCAGCCTTAACAAAAAAAAAAAAAAAAACAAGGACCATAAGAGAATACAATAAGAAAAATTGGGTCAGATGGTTCTACATGTCGCTTGCTGATGAATCAGCAATTTAAAGCAATGTGAAGAAATGAAAAAAATTATGGCGACATCTTTTTTTTTTTTTTTTTTTTTTTTTTTTTTTTTGCACTCGATGTTCTCTTGAGTTTTGTTTAGTTTAATAGAAATAAACCTGCTACAGACCCTTTTGCCATTTGAGCAGAAATATTTTGTCAGCTCTGCCTGTCTGGCTAGCATTAGCTGATTAGCGTGGGTATGATTATACTCCTGTGATGCTTTGAAAAGTATTTAGTTAGGGTATGGGTACACTTATTCAACAAGGTTCTTTATTCAAGCAAAAATGTAGCCTTTAGCTTGAATTTTGTTGTTTGCTGTACAACTTTGAGGTGATTATGATGGAAATGTCCTAGTTGTGTACTTTAAGGGTACACCAATGCATTTTGACCACGAAATAATGGTCTACAAATCTCAAAAATGACAAACTGAGTTTCTGATTTGCTTAGACTCTGAGCTTTGTTGTTTATTTCTAAATGATATAAAACCAATTACCAGTACATATGCAATTTATTTTAACCCTGTATGTGGACAGAGACAAAAAACTGACAACCTACTATGCTATAAGAATCACATCTACATACCTGTATAGGTATTAAAAAGTGTCACAGGGTTTAGGGCTTGTCTAATGTTCACCTCTCTTTCCTATTTGACATATCTTGCTCTAAGCTAAATTAATTAAATGAAAAGCTGTTAGATAAATAATTAATTGTGCTTGCGTGTGCGTGTGTGTGAGAGAGAGTGTGCACATGCACAAGTGTGTTTGTCTTTTAGAGCAGGCATGAGTGACACGCATGAGTAAAGCCCATTAAGTTCTCATTTTAGGCCATCAGTCTAAATCTCTCATTGAAGACAAAGATGGCCCCGCCCTCCATCTGCTCTCTGTAAATCTTAACAACTAATTTAAGTTGCCATTAAGCAATGGCATTCTGAAAATGCTTTATAACCATTTCTGTGTTTGCAAAGTGTATTTATGATGATCTAGGGTTATCCTTATCCAGAGCAACTTACAATTACCTCCTAAATTAATAACTAATAATGACACATTATCTCTAGTCAGGGTCACATTATACACAGATAAACCTACACACTAAAAAAAAACATCACACACACATACACGGTGTATGGTAGATATTTCCAAAAAGGTTAAATCCCTTCTCTGTTTGTTAAACGATGTCAGGTCAACAAAACAGATGCAGTGCAGCTGGGAATATCTAACTAGAGAATTGGCACAGTGTCAGAGTCCCTCACTCACAGCTCAAACAGCATGAAGTTGAGCTCTGCATTAGAAGCACTAGAACATAAACAGAAATCTCAGTAGGTACCTAGAGGATTTATCCAATTTCCTACGCAATATAAAAAAAAATGACCATGCTGTTAATCTTAAAAGTAGCAAGTTTTGCTGTAGCTGGAAAAAAGTCTCTTTCTAAAATTTCTCCTCACAGATCGATCAATTAATCAGGAATTTACACTCCTATCCCATATTTATTTTCACTCCTAGCTCCTCTTTCAGGTCTTGGGTAGCATTTTACAGTTCCATGCTCTGACTTTCACTTGTAAAAGTTTCTCATAATGAGATATGTATCATTTTGGGATAATGTGTAAGAATGACTCATTATCATTATCAAACCTCATTACACTCAAGTGAGCGTCCCCCTTATCACGCCCTCTGTCCTGGGGGGTGGTTAAGTTGGGAATGAGATGAGATTGAGGTAGAGAAATTCTTGCCAATAACGTCCAAATCAGGAAAAAAGGTGTCAGCAGAGTCTGACCTGCAGAGCAAGGATCTCAATTGAAACCAGCAGCACCCAGATGAGCTGCAGCTCTATAATGAGCTTCATGCTCTCCAGAGAGGCTCTTCCCTATTAATGAATACAGCCCACTATAAAAAGAGTCAGGTACACTTGGGAGAAAGCTGGGAGGCCAAATCAAGCAGAGTGATTCTCATTTTAGATGAGAGAATGGTGGCATAAGCTTGTGCTACATGGTAGAAAGGTTGAAGGAGTGCAAAAAGAGAGGTATCAAGTTTATGGTCAGGGGAACCTAGTCGTTTATTGTTTTTGAGACACAATCTTGTTCCTTTCGTTTGGACAGTGAATGATCGAACAGAAGAACTTGTATAAGACAGAAAAAAGAAGAGAAGATGTTAGCAGACTGCCTCACCTCCACAGTCAAACAAGTTTAATGGTTTGGGGTTGTTTTGGAGCAGGGAAGGTTGGAGAAAGTAAAATTGAACCAACATGGCTACCATTCCATATTTTAACTCCATCTGGACTGTGATTAATTAAAACCAACTTCGCACTGAAGCACAAGTCCAAAGTCTGTGTTATTTAGAAAACAGTCAGCTAGAGCATGGCTTGCCCAGTCCTTATCCTATTGAATTGCTTTATTTTCAATGAAAATAAAGTGTAACAACTGTCCAGTTACACAGGTATATTTGTTTGGTCAAATTAAAATGCCATACTGTTTATTTACTTAATTAGTTCCATATAAACAAAAGGAACATACGTGAACATGCAAAACGATAAAGGACTAGGTGTTTGAATCTTTTATAAGGCACTATTATTTACTCTGATCATTTTTCTTTACAATCCTAAACATGTTCAGAATTTGTAAGTAACAGTGAAAGTTATATTATAAAATCCAAAAAGCAGTTTTGTTTTTATAAGGATTATATTGGTATCAGCAATATTCCACAATCTCAACATCCTGAGCAGATGATACCTCAGACCTGTGATCTTTAAAAAGATTTAAAATAACCTTTTTTTTTTTGTAAAAAAAAAAAAAAAAAAAAATCCATTAAAATGTATGTTTCTATAGAATATTTTATTTTAAACCATGATTTATTCATCCATGCTAGCAGATTTCCAGAATTCAGCCTATGCAACATCTAACAATTTTTCTCAGACTGCCACACATTATGCAAATAACTAAGTAAATAATGGAAATTCATGGTTTTCTTTTTTTCAGGTTTTCACATGATCTTTCTTTGGCTGCTTTTTTTCTCTCTTAGATCTTTCAGCTTTTTATTATTTGCACTCTTATTTTAAATAATTTTACAGTAGTATAGTGTGGAGTGTTGTTTAGCTTTGTGTGTCTCTGTTATGCGAACGAGGCGGAAGCCAAAGTGCATGCACACAAAGTCTTTAATTCCAAAATAAAGAGCAGGGAGAAAACACACACTGGAATCAAGCTGTGTAGTCCTGTGTAAAGCGCTGCAGAGTCAGGAAGTACGCGGGCACGCGCATGAATGAACACGGTCCTGGCAGTAGCCGAGAAGCGAGGTGCTGACAGCGTGAATAGCGAAGAACAATAACGGACGCTGCCTGGGAGCATACGAGCCGTATATATTGCAGAGCGGCTGATGAGGGGCAGGTGCGCCGAGTTAGTAATCAGGCGAGCTGCTACGCGCTGGTGGTGCTTGTACTGGTGACGGCGCAGGGTGCTCCCTGACACCACCCCCTCCCCCAGGGGCGGCGCCTGACGCCCGAACCCTGCAACGAGGCCGGCCCCTAGCCCGCGGCGCCGGGCGATGAGGATGAGAAGCGTGGAACTCCTCCAAGAGCGCCGGATCCAGCACGGCCCATACCCCTCCCAGTCAACCAGGTACTCGAGGCGACCCCCGCGCCGCCGGGAATCCAGCACCTCTCGGACCGCGTAGACTCCAGGCTGATCCACGACCTCCAGCTGGACGGGCGCGTCGGGGCCACCTGAGGGCAAGGAGGTAGACGGGACATAAGATTTCAGCAGAGACACGTGGAATGTGGGATGGATACGGTACCTCGGTGGCAGGTCCAGCCGGTAGGACACCTCGTTGACCTGCCGGACGACCCGAAAGGGCCCGATGTACCGGGGACTCAGCTTCCGGCACGGGAGCCTCAGCCGCAGATCCCTCGTGGACAGCCACACCTGGTCCCCTGGCTGGAAACGTGGGGACTCCAAACGCCGGGCGTCGGCGTGTCGCCGGGTGTTCCGAACCGCCCGCCGGAGTTGGGTGTGTGCCGACTCCCAGACCCTGCTGCTCTCCCAGAACCAGGCATCCACCGCGGGCACGTTACTCGGCTCGTCGGACCAGGGGAACAACGGCGGTTGGAAGCCCAGTGTGCATTGGAAAGGGGTGAGGCCCGAGGTGTCCTGGCGGAGCGAGTTCTGAGCGTACTCCGCCCAGGGTAGGAAGCGACACCAGCTCTCCTGGTCCCGGCTACAGTAGACCCTCAGGTACCTGCTTAGCTCCTGGATCTTTCTCTCGGCTTGCCCGTTCGACTGGGGATGATAGCCGGAGGAGAGGTTGACTGATACACCCAACAACCCAAAGAAAGCCTTCCAGACCCGGGAGGTGAATTGCGGCCCCTGTTCGAGACGATTTCCTCCGGGAGGCCGAAGGTGCGGAAGACCTGGTGGAAGAGTGCTTCAGCTGTCTCCAAGGCGGTGGGCAGGCCCTTCAGGGGGATGAACCGGCAGCCCTTGGAGAACCGGTCTACCACGACGAGAATGCATGTGTTCCCCTCCGATCGGGGTAGGTCGGTGACGAAATCGATGCCCAGGTGGGACCAAGGGCGTTGTGGGACCGGGAGTGGCACAAGCTTACCCACGGGCAGGTGACGAGGAACCTTGGACATGGCGCAGGAGGAGCATCCCTGGACGAAGCGGGTGACGTCCCTCGTCATACCTGGCCACCAGTACCGCCCCTGGACCAGCTGAAGGGTGCTTTTCTCGCCTGGGTGACCGGCCCCCAGCCCCTCGTGGACCGATTGGATCAGCCCGCGCCGACACGAGGTGGGGACGAACACACGTCCTTCCGGAACCCCCTCGGGGGCTGCTTCCTGGTGCGCAGCTGTGCGGATCTCCTCGTCCAGTTCCCAGACGATGGGCCCCACTATGACCGAGGGCGGGAGGATGGGCTCAGGGTCGCAGGGTTCTTCGGGCCCGAACAAACGGGAGAGAGCGTCCGCTTTACCATTCTGGGCCCATTCAGTGACCTGGAATCGGAACCGGGTGAAGAACAAGGCCCAACGCGCCTGCCGGGGGTTCAGCCTCCGCGCCTCCCGTAGGTACTGGAGGTTCTTATGGTCGGTGATGACCGAAAATGGATGTTCTGCGCCCTCTAACCAATGCCTCCACTCCTCCAGGGCGAGTTTGATAGCCAGTAGCTCCCGGTTGCCGATGTCGTAATTCCGCTCCGCCTGGGTGAGCTTGTGGGAGTAGTAGGCGCACGGGTGGAGCTTGGAAGGGGAACCCGACCATTGGGAGAGGGTTGCCCCTACGCCGGTCGAGGAGGCTTCGACCTCGACAACGAAGGGCTCTCCGGGATCCGGGTGGCGCAGGACGGGGGCGTGGCAGAACCGCCTGCGGAGCTCACTGAACGCTTCCTGAGCCTCCTGGGTTCACTTCAGGGTGCGCGCCTTCCCCCTGAGGAGCGAGGTGAGGGGAGCGGTGACCTGGCTGTAGCCCTGGATAAACCGGCGGTAGAAATTCGCGAAGCCGAGGAATCGTTGGAGCTCCTTAATGGACATCGGAGCCGGCCAATCCTGCACGGCTCCTACCTTCCCTTCGTCCATCCGTATCCCCTGGGCCCCGATGATGTAGCCGAGGAACCGGGTCTGAGGTCGGTGGAACTCGCACTTCGAGAGGTTCAGGTAGAGGTGGTGCGCCCGGAGAGCTCCGAGAACCTGTCTCACATGATCGCAATTATAGAAACCATCAATACTGTACAAAAACGAAATATAACAACTCATGGCATTACAGAGAGAGAGGCATGTCACATATGGAGGGTGAATACCATTTTACTAAAGCAAGCCCACAACTGTGGAGCAGTTCAGAATCAATATTTGTCTAATAGCATGACAAAAACATAGAAAAAAGTAAATAAAATACATCATACTCACCAGAGATGCATAGTCATAATGTGCACCGTTCCTCAGAGGCTGTGAGCCAGTGGTACCGCTCGTATTCACTGGTCTGGAAGTGGTGAAAAAAACCTTTCCCGGGCTGAGACAAGCTAGCTAGCTTCAGGGTTGGCCGACCTCTCCTCACGATGTCCAGCTTTTCTTGAAAATGGATTTTTAAGTATGTCCGAGACCAAATCAATTTCTCTTCCTCCGTCAGCCACTGTGGGCATAGAAATGTCTAACTCAGTTGTAGTAATATGCGCAGATTGGTACACAGGTGTTTTGCCAGGCAAACTTGGATGTAACAGTTTCCCTCTGACCAACCAATCAGGGGATGGAAAAATGCTTACGCTATTCTGAGCCAGCTAGCTGCCCTGTGAGGCGAATTTGAACTCTGATTGGTTAAAGAAACAGACTCGTTGCTAATAAAGACTAAGATATAAAGGCCAGCAGGACAGACTTTGCAGGCCCTGGGCAGATTAGATTGACATGGCAGCACATAGAGGCTGAAATCCGATTGGACAAAAAATCTAACATCCACATACACGTACTGGAAGCAGTGCAGCCAAGAGAAACGCTACAAAATGAAGAGAATAAACTGTTGTGAATAAATTAATAAAATTTCATGGAACAAATATTAGAATTTAGGTTGTAAATGTAGGTCAGTGCTTCTTGTCAGGGCCCACCACTGCCACCTATCAACATACACACAGTACGGGACCCATGGGTATCCTCAACATGCACTGTATCCTACATCTTTAAACACAGTTGAGATTTTTGCATCTGGAAAGTATTCACAGCGCTTCACTTGTTCCACATTTTTTGTTATAGCCTTATTTTAAAATGGATTCAATTCAATATTTTCCTCAAAATTCTACAAAGAATACATTATAATGACAAAGTGAAAGAAGTTTGTTTGAAATATTTGTAAATTTATTAAAAATTAAAAACGAAAAAAATCACATGTACATAAGTACTTACAACCTTTGCTCAATACTTTGTTGAAGCACATTTGTCACCAATTACAGCCTCAAGTCTTTTTAAGTTTGATGCTACAAGCTTGGTACACCTATTTTTGGGCAGTTTTTCCAATTCTTCTTTGCAGAACCTTTCAAACTCCATCAGATTGGATTTTAAGCACCAGTGCACAGCCATTTTCAGATCTCTCCAGAGATGTTCAATCGGGTTCAAGTCTGGGCTCCCGCTGGGCCACTCAAGGGCATTTACAGAGTGATCCCATAGCCACTCCTTTGTTATTTTGGCTGTGTGCTTAGGGTTCTTGTCCTGTTGAAAGATTAACCTTGGTCCCAGTCTGAGGTCCAGAGCGCTCTGGAGCAGGTTTTCATCAAAAATGTGAAGTGCTGTGAATACTTTCCAGATGCACTGTACAACAAGACAATGCTAACTGGATCCTGCATCCATTACAATAGCATGACTTCGTAGTAGAAGAGTTCGGGTGCTGAACGGGCCTGCCTGCAGTCTAGACCTTTCACCATTTAAAAACATTTTGTGCATTATGAAATGAAAACACAACAAAGGACACCCAGAACTGTTGAGCAGGTAAAATCCTGTATCAAACACATATGGGACAACATTCATCTCTCAAAACTTCAGCAACTGGTCTCCTCAGTTCCCAGATGTATACAGATAGAATATGTGATGCTACGCTGTGGTAAACATGTCCCTGTCCCAAATATTTTGAGACCTGTTGTGGCCATCAAATTCTTATTAACCTTATTTCTTACTTAAAATAGCATACATTCTCAGTTTATTATAAATTTTTTTTCTATGTTCTATTGTGAATAAAATGTGGGTTTATAACATTTGCAAATCATTGCATTGCATTGTTTATATTTACATTTTACACAGGGTCCCAACTTTTTTGGAATTAGAGTTATAAATAGTCCTATTTAGTAATCCATCCACGTATACATTACGTACAGCTTTTCAGCTTTGTTTTTCTATCGCACTTGCCAAAAACACAAGAGTGTTTGTTGGAGGAGTAGTAGGAAAAAAAAGTATTATTATTATTATTATTATTATTATTATTAATACAAATAATTAAAAACATTAATGATAAAACGATTTTTGGGTCAGACTGAAGAGCAAACATGAGAAATGCATACCAGAGAAACTAATTACAGTGAATCGGTCAAACAATAACATTATACTGTACATAAATTGTAGTAAAATACTGTATGCATTACAAACAGTAAGTACTGATAGTAAAGAACATATACAAAAGACAGACTCCTTGTATAGATTAAGTGAGATTTATTTGTTAAGGACCATATCACTTGTCTTTCATGTCAGAAACCTGGCATTTGGGTCACATCCATCTTCATTCATCGGAGCTGGTCTTACACACAGCAATAGATACACAAGACACAACACACTTTACTCTGATGACTTTTATTATTGGGAACAAGAACAAAGTTGGCACTTTTGCTGTGCTAATTGTGTGGACAAACTGAGCAGACACGAACACACTCAGATTTGCTGAGATGACACAGTTGAACACATTTGCCCCATTCCGACAAATGACACAGCCTGGAGAGAACACTTCCAGCTTTTCCTCGACTCACTAGCTTTTTGCTCTGCCATGCATTAGCTTCCATATCAGAGTAATTAAAATGAAATTCAAAACAAAGCCCCTCAAACACCCACCTCCAAAATAAACATAAATATTATACAGTATTTCTATCATAGTAAAATATATAAGATACTTAATATAAGTTACAATTTTTTTTTTATATATAGACGGAGCTCCTTGTATAAAAGAAGCATTGAAGATTGGTCAGAGCGTCCTGCCTGTCACAAAGCCTGACATTTGGGTTACAGGCATACTCTATACACTCGTACAGAAAAAAACAAGTTGGTATGAAACAGATCCATTACATACAGTGCATATGGGTCTAAAGTTGTGCTAATTCAGGTAGAGTGTCCAACAGGTGTGTTTAAGATGAGTAAAATGTGCGAGACCATATCAGAGGCTGGTGAGTGGGTGTACTCACTATTAAGGATATGAAATAAAGAGAGACAGTACTAGACTAGACTAGTACTAAGTTTTTAACACACCTACTCAATGCCATTTTTATTACTAACACTATTTGACACCTTGATATTTATCATAACTAGGAAATGACATGTTAGGAATCGTCCAATGGCATTAATGTGTTAATGAAGCCATATATAGTTCATATTTTAGGTACTTTCAAGTCAATAATGCTTTTCCAATGAAGCTCACGTATATGCAAAATATACATTTTTAGATACAAATCAAATAGTTCAAATATACTATATGGACAAACGTTGGTGAACACCTGAGCATAAGATTAAAATGTGCTTTTTGGAATTTTGGGAGTTTTGTGCTCATTCATCCACAACAGCTTTAATAAAGTCAGGTACTGATTTAGAATGAGGAGTCCTAGGGAGCAGTCAGCGTTCCAATTTATTCCAAAGATATTCAGTAGGGTTGAGGTCAGAGCTCTATAGCAGGCCACTCAAGAGCTTCCTCTCATGTAAGCCATATTTTAAATGGAGCTGGGTTGGTGCACAGTGGCATTGTCATGCTGGTACAGGTTTGGGTCTCCAGATTTAAGGTAACATTTAGGAAAAGATCCACATATGGCTGGAAAAGTCAGGTGTTCCAATACTTTTGTCCATAAAGTGTATTTGTAAAAGTTTGTATATTATATTTTATATATTATATATTATAATTTTCATTTTAGAAATAGATTCATAAATAGGTAACTTGTAGAAAGAGAATACTACAATGAATTTAAAATGATGAAAATCCATATTTGGACTGTATTAGTTTCCCTATGATACATCCATATGATTATTAACTTTAACTAACGTGGGACAGGTGTGTTTCTAGCAGGTTTATATTCCACTAATCTGCTGACATTTAAGTGACTTTAAAGAGCTTTGATTCCACTTCTTGACCTTGAATTTGTTCGCAATTAATTATCATTATATCATGACATGCATATAAAGTGAAGCCTTCAAAGTGAAGACTGCAATATATTAGACCAATCATAATATTTATTTTATTCGATATGCGCCCTTTTCATTAACTTTTTGAAATTTTTTTTGCTCTTTTAATGGGCCCTCAGTGAAAACAATAATTAGCTGAAGTCCAAAGCGACTGCCTGAAGTAATTAAATGACGACCCGGTAAGTGGAAGCTACGTATCTAACTGACCTTTTTAGGACAAGTGAAAAACAAACAAACAAACAAACAAAAAAATCGCATCTGTAATAGACCAAATTAGCAGATGTTCTCTGTTAATAGACTTAAAAAAACATACATTTAAAAAATATTTCAAAAAATGCTCTCATACAAATCTCCTGATCAGCCAGAGGTGAAACACATCATCACAAATCCCTTGAATAAATAAATAACTAAACAAACAAATGAATAAATATACAGATAAATAAATATAGATCATAAATAAATGAATGCTAATGAACACTGCAAATACTCAAATGTTTATTATAAATCCATAGCGGATATGATATAAATTGGATATAATGTAAATTGGATATAATATAAATATTGTATATGTGTGTGTGTGTGTGTGTGTGTGTGTGTGTTTAAAAGCAGTATTACTACAGGAATAGGGCCCTTATATAGATGAGGACCTCTGTGTGATACTGTCACCTCTTATGTAACGAGAATACAGCTGTCTCAGAGACACGCGCACTTCCTACGGAGCGGCAGCACACGGTCAGAACCATGGGACAATGCTGACCATGCTCTCTCTCTCTCTCTCTCTCTCTTTGGTAAAGGTAACAATTCTACCTGCATATCTGAGATCTGTAACAAAACCCAGTTTAATATATAGTGCACTAATAAAGGGAGGCTTATTATTATGTATATTGTATGTTTTGTACTACTGAAACCCCATGACTCACTGCAGTAGGCGAATCTTCTATAACAAAACAATAAACATGTACATGAGTAACACCCATGTTGTAGTTTGTATTTTATAGGGAATAAGGAGGGGTCTATTAGTCTGTGGGTGTGCATGTGGTGTTAGGTGCAATGCAGTCATGGATCATGCTATAGATCTGTGCACTTTAGTCTCTATTTCGGTCATCAGTAAGTATCTCATAATACAGCTCACACACATGCTCATCTTGCATACACACTCTCTCTGGCATGTGCAGGTCAACCCAAGGTCACTTCTTCACTTTTACCACCAGAGTTATTTTATTAATTAAAAGATCTCGTCTTAGTTTTTTATTGCATATTGCTTATTCCTTTGGATCATATTGTGTTGGCTGAAATGCAGCTGCAGCAGAGACACTATGAGTTATTCTGAGTGAGCAGCAAGCTGAATCTGTAGCTTTGGCATGACAAAGTCTTTAGATATTTTTTTTAGCTTCAGAATCAAGTTTCCATCCTTACTGCAGCACTCTGAATGCATGAGAGAGAGGAACAGATTGAGCAGGAGGTATGAGGGGAATCAGTAATCGATAATTAAAATATTACCAAAAAAGTGCCAAGTGTTAATCTATTTGTGTATGTGTGTATGTGTGTGTTGGTCTAAATCTCTACAGCTGTCAGATTTAGTTTTGGGCTCTGTGCTTTTTCCTCTGCGGCACCTCTTTCCTCTCTTCCCAGCGTCATCAACTGCAGACAAGCAGAGCAAAGAGACTCTCTGACATATGCGCCTGTGCATTTGCATGCATGTGTGTTTGTGCACTGATAGGAAACTATAATAACTATAACTATAAATTCCAGAGAATTGAACCTAACTTGTCCTTATTCTGTAGCTTTTGGTTTCCTGTGCTATTCTGAGCAGTCACAGAGTCCTGATTCCAGCATGTGAAAGATATGGAACTTAGATCATTCATAAGAGCTTTGCACTTGGTCTGTAATTACAATGCATTATGCCAGTGTTTTATGCTTCTTCACAAACTCCAGCAATGCAGAAAAAGAGGGAGCTGAGATAGGAAAAAGAAAGAAAGAGAGGGTTAAAGAGAAAAGGGAGGAAAAGGGAGATGAGCAAAAGAAAGAGAAGAGAAGAGAAGAGAAGAGAAGAGAAGAGAAGAGAAGAGAAGAGAAAAGAAGAGAAGAGAAGAGAAGAGAAGAAAAGAAAAGAGAAAAGAAAAGAAAAGAGAAGAGAAGACGAAATTTGAGGCAGAAATGGAATGGGTAGAATAGATAAAAGAGAGGAGAGGAAAGCAGGTGAGGACAGGAGAAAACAAGACCGAAGAAAATTGAATAGAAGAGGACAGGAGAGAAAAAGAGAGGGGGTTAGTGGGCACTGATACTTAATCTGGCCAAAACCAAAAATGTAATTTTCCAAAAAAAGGCCAGATGTCAGGAAAAGACACCTGTTCACTCTGGGAAACACAGCCCTAGAGCAGTCCTTACACTATGACTATCTACGACTACAAAAAATAAGTGTTGTTTGTGTCTATTGCACTGAATGGATGTGTGGTCTGGGATTCACTCAGGAAACATAACTAAACTAGAGGGATAAACTTCCCACAGAGCCCCTGAATGCAGAATTCTTTGGAAATTTAGAAGAAGAGCTTTTATTTGTCTCATATACACTACAACACAGTGAAATTCTTCTCTTCACATATCCCAGTAATTTTTAGGAACCTGGCTCAGAACACAAGGTCAGCCATGATACAGCGCCACTGGAGCACAAGGACGATACCAAGGATTGAACCCTTGCGCTTCTGATCAGTAACTCAGAGTCTTAACCACTAAACTACCACCTCCCCAGATAAAAAAAAAGAAGTTTAAAGAAAAACACCAACCAACACACAGACGGCAGTATTAAATCAATTCCCATTGATTATAACTGGGTAAAAAAAACTGCAACATTATAAATCAAGCCACAAAAACACACTACAGCATGAAACACAGGAGCTCGGCCGTAAAAATCTCGTCTGTCAGCTGGTCTTGAGACTTACCAATACAGAACAATCCCAGTTCCAAATCCAGTCCACATATGACTGCTATCCGACTCTAAACTGAGAGCATAAATTAGCGGAATATCTCTTTACTGCCAAAGATATAAAGCAGAGACAAATCCTGACTAGGTACAGGCTAAGTACGCACAGTCTTGCTATGGAGAAGGGTAGACTCAGGGGAACATGGGTGCCCAGAGAATAGGGACTGTGTGTGGTGTGTACGAGCAGTGCGATTAAGACAGAGATCCAGTTTCCTCCCTCACTGCGAGAAAAATCTGAAAAAAAAAGATCTTTTCTGAGAGGATTGCACAAAAAATTCAAATGTCTATACCCTTTTGCTGTAAAGAAACCAAATACCTTTTTAGGAGAAGACCACACTACAGCAAACTGTGTGTTAGAATGTAAGTCCCAGCATCCTGAACACACCATTTATAAACACTGTACAACAATCTCACATAATCACCTATCAGGGTTTTTTATTATTATTTGTGTATAGTATATTTTTTCATCTCCCTGTTTTTATTTGTTATGCAGATATACAGAATGTATAATGTTTATATATATCTATTATTTATAACGTTCACGCCAATAAAGCAGAGCTGGACTCAACTGAAGTGAGCAGACAAGAGAGGACAGGAGTGAAGGAGAAAAGAGAGAAGAGGATAAGAGAGGAGAAGAGAGGAAGGGACTGGAGAAAAAAAAGAAAGGAGAGAAGAAGTGAGCAGAGGACAGCACAGGACAAGAGTAATGAAGAGAGGAGTGAGTAGGAGAGAAAAAGAAAGGAGTGAAGAGGAGAGGGCAGGCGTGAAGAAGAGAAGATGGGACAGGAGAGCAGAAGAAAGGAAAGAACAGGACATGGCAGGTGAGGAGAGGAGAGAAGAGAAGAGGAGAGGACAGGACAACGGTGAAGAAGAACGGAGGAGACAGGAGAGATGATGAAATGAGAGAAGAAAACATGGAAGGAGAAGACAGGACAGGCGTGAAGAAGAGAGGAAAGAAGAAGGTATGATAAGAAGATGGAGATCAAAGAAGTAGAGAGAAGAGGACAGGACAGGCAAAGAGAAAAATGAAAAGAGGAGGGGAGAGAAGAAGAAAGTAAAGTGAGGAGAAGAGAAGAAAGGACAGGAGAGAAATCGTCAGTACTGGTGTTTAATGCAGCATTACATCATGCATGGTATAAAGGGGAGTGATGAACACCCCTCTACACATATCTAATATTAGTGTACCAACTCAGATCATCTTAGTCCTGTCCATAAGCACACACCCCATCGCTCCCCTTCTAGACCCCATATTAATTCATTTTTAGCTCCAAACACACTTACACCAGATAATGAAGTCTGCTGATTGCCATTTATGTGGCTCAGGTGTGTCAGAATGTGTCACAAAAATTATAGATTGGTAGAAGCTCCCAGGCAGTAAACTCAAGCCTTAGTTGTCTTGCTGTACTGTGTGTATGTGTTTCTGTAAGTCTCTGTGTGTGTTTCTCTGAGAGAGGCCTCTCTTTCTTCAGTATTGGTCATGGTTTAGTTCTTCCAAATGAACTACTCTCTCTCACACACACCTGTGTGGATGGCAAGCATTTGGCTGAAGTGCGAAAAGGAACTTTATCAGGAAGGTTTGGCTTCAGTAGTGTTGCTGGGCTGCAGTTGCTATTTTGAACCTGATTAGTAAAATGCTGTATTGATCAGCATTCTGTCTGATCTATCAGCTAAAAAAATATACATTCATATTCAAAGAAAAATTGAGTTCTCTTACCCTCCTCCCTCTGTGTGAATTTCAGAGGTCAAAGTAGCCAGTAGCCAAACACACACACACCCATCCGCCCTATAAATGACATCACATGCACAAGCTTTGTTAATACCATATTTCACTACAGTGTCCGAACAGTTCTAAAACCCGGTCTCTGCACAAAATCAGATCACACATTGTTCAAATACTCATAACCTTTCTTCTCCTTCAACCAGTTTTATTACACACGTCTCTCCTGAGAGGCGCTAACACTCCTGAGCGTGCTCAGAACCCCCAAACAGTTGCAGTCGCTACTCTTCTTTGTGACCTGTAACCTGAAACTCTCCCCAGTCAGCTTTAAAGGCGAAGTGGGGATAAAACAAGGCATGTTGTGGAAAGAAGGGATCATAATAGGCCTAATCAGATACCTTCTAAAGAGACGCTCGCGCTTGAAACGACACATGGAGCTAAGCTCTTAAAACCATTGCAGACGGATTTAGCAGCTATCAACAAACAGGGCCTCGCAATTACAACCCAGCTCCCACACTTTCTTTCCAAGTAGGAAAAAGAGAGGATAAAAGGATAGAAAGAGATGGACATGCATGCTTGGAAGCTTTAGTACTGCCTGTGAGTGACAGAGAAGGATGAGTCCTAACTACTTTTGATAAATGCACTCATACTTGTATACAGTCTGATGTAATATTTCTATGCATAATATCGATATTACTTGTGTTTGAATCATTTTCATATTGTAGGTTCTTTCCATTATTGTGCACCAAACAATAAGTGAGGAATAAATGCAGTTTGGTATTGAAGACATTGGTGAGTCTGGAGCCAAGGTACAGTTGAGTGCAAAGATTTGTAACACCCATAAATCCTGAATGTAAATAGAAAAAATAGACACTATTTTGCAGTTTATATACAATTGAACAGCAAATGTTAAAGAAAGTAAAACATGGGTGTATACTGCAACAAGACAACAATTTGGAGCATGTCTCAGGTTAGGGACAGGTCTCGGTCTCCAGATTGGATTTTGGGGCACATTCATTCATTCCATCACAGGGAAAATGCACACATATTAATATTCTTGTTTACGTTTACGGCATTGGGCAGATGCTCTTATCCAGATCTACTTACATTTTTATCTCATTCATACAATTGAGCAGCTATGGGATTAAGCTCAATTTTCCAAAGTTTCAGCTTGGTGTACCATCTGGGACTTACATTTATGGCATTTGGCAGATGCCCTTATACTGTAGTTATATTTACAGTAGAGCAATTTAAGGTTAAGGGCCCAGTAGTCTGTGGCAGCTTGGTGGTGGTGGGATTTGAACCCATGATCTTTCGATCAGAAGTCCAACATCTTATCCAGTGAGCTACCAGGATTTTAACCTATGACCTTTGAAACCAAAGGCCAATGTCTTAATCACCACAATTTACCTCAGTAATCTCTGAATTATTGACCTCCATGCTTTCAAGTTACAAAAAGGTAAAAAAAAAAAAAGCACACAGATGCCTCCAGGTTTGGATTTTTCTCAGTCATTCTTTTTTTTTTTTTTTAGTTAACTATGACGAGTTAAGACTTTAGTACATTCAGTATTACAGATTTAAAAAGCGAACATCCCTGGATGCCAATCTTAAGCAAAAAAAAAAAGTATGATCAAGTCGTTTGAAGCTACAAAGTGCCAATCTTTATATGCTATGAGCAACTAAGATTTTAAGTCATTTACTAAACTCAGGATTGAAGAGACTGTCCAGAGTTCTCAAATAAATAGTTTTTTTTTTTTTTCTTAGTCGGAAAATCATGCATTACATCCTTTAGTCGAATGCAGCATCCGAATAAGAAACTCCATACAATCTGCCCCCCCGATCTGAGAATCGGACCGGAAGCACGAAGATTAAATAGATTTTTTTTCTTGTTTATTTTGTCCTGACTGAATACAAACCTCTGCACTCAACTGTAAAATAGCTAGTGTGAACATACATAAAGGTCAATGCCAAAGACACAGCATTCTGACGTGGTTTTACAATTCCCAACACACACACACACACACACACACACACACACACACACACACACACACACAC
>JAAIIK010000025.1:4640212-4654291 GCA_014706435.1 Silurus glanis
CACACACACACACACACACACACACACACACACACACACACACACACTATTGCTATCAGGGTCACCTATGCAGGTATGTTCATGCTGCACTGCTTTCGCCATTGTGTAAGGCTTAGGGGTAAAGTGCATACAAACTTACTGGCTTAGTGTGTCCTGACTGATCCAGTCAATCAAACAGCCCACTACTACTCCGACCCCGACCCTCACCCCAGACCCCCACCACCACCCTGCTTCCTTTAGCAGTTTAGTTTTACAGACTACGTAGTGTACAGCTCGTTTTTTCCCCGTTTCATTCAGGATGAGTCATTCATATCAGCCCTCATTCCCTTCCTCAACTCACTGACCTGACAGAGCGACAGTCAGCCTGCCCTGTGATTCACTCCATCCCATCTCATTAAATCACTCTCTAAGCAAAATGTGTGGAGGAGAGAGCCAACGTATAAGGGCATTATTAACGTTTCATTAACTCAGTCCAGATGTCGGAGATCAACGACCTGCATGTGCTGTGACCCTCTTTCTCAGGCGTAGTCCTCACTGAAGCTGCAGAATTTAAAAACAAACTTTTCTTTTCTTAGCTGTTCCCGACACACCACTGGGAATGTGTGTCTGCTGCACGATGTCCACAATTCCATGTTGGTCGAACTTTCTGTTTGGATGCTGTTTTTTTTTTTTGGTAAGTTAATTTCATGTTTGACTGCTTTGTATTTGCTGGAGTGTTCATGTCAAAACAAATAAAAATGTTGGAAATGATGTAAAGGTCATTGGCCTGAAACTCAGAGTGCATGCCCGTCATTTCCTTTTGATGAGCATCATCGTTTGCACATTTCATTTTGGATTGATATGATTTATGGAAAAGATGCTGGTGTGGGGGGAAAAAAACAACAACAACAAAAACAACCAAAAAGTGTTAGTAGGAATCAGGTCTCATTTTTTTTCTATGCATCCAGGCTGGGACTTGTTTAAATCCCCTTACTGCTCTGTGAACATGTTTATATGCACACATGCACACAGTGTCCAGGTTTAGGTCAATTATTACTGGTTATAACTCACAGACCCAAAGACTTTTTAAAACTATTTTGTTATGGGTGATGAACCCAATATGATCCTGTCAGGAATCTACAGGGAATTACTGGGACACGTTCACAGAGTGCACTCAAGTCACCTTCATCATTAAAAATGTGCTCAGTATATTTTCCACTGTCTCGCCTATTAATCCTTCGTCCATCCCCACGCTCGATCACACCTGCATGCCGGGCTTGCTCAGGTCTCCGTTGCCATGGCTACTCCCAGTGTTGCGGATGGGCGTGCTCTCGTCATCCTCTCCGTCTACCTCCTCGCTCTTCCTCTTGCTGTAGCGCTCGTAGAGCACCATGAGCACGCCCATCACCCAGGCTGAAACGGTGCCTGCTGAGAAGATGACGAAGCCAATGGCAATGAAAAACAGGTAGTCCCAGTAGCCAAGGCCTTGGTGGCATTCGGAGCGCAGCTGCATGCCCACCTCCGCTAGACGACGGCCGCGCATCTCTGCCGGATTCTGACACACCGTCTGTCCTTCGTCTACAAGAGAGAACACAAACAAAGGATCGATAGTTCAAGCATGTAAAAGGATACATGTAAGAAAAAATGCAAACTTGTTTAAATATTACCTATTTAAATAATACTCTTAGGCATGTGACAATATATTCAGCTTTTTGAAAATGAAAAATGCAGAATTTTTGCACAAATGCACAAATTACACTTTGCATAATTGATTTTAAATTATTTTTGATTGCAATACTGGAAGGCAAGTCCACTAAATTAGCCAAGTGCTTTTTTTTTTTAGTTAATTTGTGACTATTATTTCACAAAATAAAGTTGTATTCCTTTTGTATTCCACACACACACACACACACACACACACACACGAACATTAAAGCCATGTGCCCCTGCCCCAGAGGAGGATACAGGTCAGTTACCATCATCCCTATCTCAGAGCCAGAGCGCAGCCCAGCAGTAGGCTGTCAGCTCTACATTGTACTTTGACGAAGAGATCCAACACACACACACACACACACACACACACACACACACACACACACACACACACACAATAATATGCGCTTTTATTTTTCTCATAGACATTAATGGATGACCTGCTCTGGTGATGACAGGGCCATCTTCTTGATGCATTACTATAATAAATTGTGCTAATCAAATGATGCTCACTTCGCAATAAATACAGAAATGAGAGAAAGAGAGAGGGACATTGCCAGTGAGACGGTGAGATATGGCTGATGAATAATCTATGGGTCACACTGTCTGGCCAGCCCTGGGGCTTAGGTAAGACTGTTATATGGGAATCATGTCTGTTGCTTTCTGCACCCTGCCACTGCAACAAATCGAACATGGTTTCTATACACAGATCTGATATTGAATATTAATGTAATCTGATAATAGATTAGACAAATCGACAGCACTGAGGGATAGTCCACCCTGATGGTATATAGTTCATGATGTATATATACTTAAGTGTTACTGTCAAAGGTGATGAGACCCAATGTACAAGATCTAGGGTTATGGTTAAGGTTAGGGTTAGGGTTAGTGGGCGAGTATGAAGAGCTATATAGGAATATAAATATATATCAAATACAAATATTTATTGATTGATTTTATACACCCTTAGACTTTTAAGATCTACACTCACTATTGAATTTATTAGGAACCCCTGCACAGCTTATGCAGTTACCTGATTAGCAATGCAATATAAAAATCACACATATACAGTTCAAGTGATTTAGTTAATGTTTACAACAAACAACAGAATGAACAAATCTCTACTTTTACTGTTGCATGGTTGTTCATTACCAAAGGGCTGGTTTAAATATTACAGAAACTGCTGGTCTCCTGATTTGGCAGATTGGATAAAGTAGCTAATAAAATAAATCTTCACCACTGTGGTAAGCAGAAAAGCATCTCACAGAATCTCACAAAAAAAGTGGAGGATCATATTGTATTCGACACTGTTTTTGTCAGTCAAAAACAGAAATGTAATGCTATCATGGGAATGGACAGAACATCTTAAGGTAAACAGCTAAAGATTGTGCCCACGATAACCTCAGATTACAGTAATCCCCAGTTTATCGCGGTGGTTACGTTTCAAAACCGCCCGCAAATAAATGAAAAACCGCGATAAATGGACATTTTATAATTAATAATTATATTTTTATTAATAAATTTCATTATTTTAACATAAAACTCCATAAAAACAATTCCCTATAAGTTTTTTGGTCTATCGTGATATCCGCGAGAGACCGGGAAAATAAGCCAAACAAATGAGTAATGCGGCAAATGCAATTTCCCGTAAAAAAAAAATCGGGGGCGCGAGATTCTAACACACCATAAAACGTACTGTATTTATAACGTACTGATTACTGTATTTGTGCTGCTGCTACGTGATTGGCTGATTAGATCATTAAATTAATGTGTAATTGTATAATATAATTTGCAAAGTAATAAACTGGATGGTAAATGCATGTTGCAGCTTTGTTGTTTTTATGAAGCTTTTATTTGATTGTATTGCTTTTATTAAATGAATTGTATGTATGTGAACGAATGGGTTGATAGGACTTTGCATTATGCAAATTAATCTAATTAAGTTTTTTTATTAATACAAAATAATATAGCCAAAATATACCCAAGATATAAAGCAGGAGGGACAAAGATTACCAATCTTCAGCAAGGATTTTGAAATTAGTTAATATAATATAATATACTTAAAGTTATGTAAATTTTTCACTTCATCTTGAATTAATGACTGGCATTAAATTGAGACTTTAATCCCTTACAGTATCACTGCAGTCCAATGTATATAATACTATATAAAAAATGCTGGTACTATTCTTGGCTGACCTTCATCAATTGAAATAACTTGTGCTATATAAACTGAACTTGATGAATTTTGATCGTCTTTAAAGTGTATAGTTTAATGACATAGACCACTCACTTATAGAGACCCACACTGGCTCATGGTTTATGTCTAAGGCTTATGCGAACTTCTTTCCCAAACTATGAAAAGAAAGAATTTCTTATCCTCTCTTTCATACTGTTCCACTTGTTTGGTGCCAGCATCAGTGCAATTATTTGGAAGCACATTTTATTTGGATGCATGCCTACATAGGCTATAAGAGGCGAGGTTTAGGGCTGAATCGTATATGAGGAGTATGTGGGGTAACAGAACTCGCAGTGAGGATGTTTCTCAGTAGTGAGAGGTTCAACATCACTGAGCTCTGAAATACAGGAGGAAGCAGACACAAAGAGATTAGGAGATCATTCAAGGTGACCCTCAGCAGCCTGTTCAACCTGTCTCCAACCACCTCCCTTCTTTTTTAAACACACACACACACACACACACACACACACACACACACACACAAACACACACACCATAATAACATATTGGAATAATAACTAAAATGTAAATGGCACGTTACTTGCCTAATTTTTTGGTGTCAAAATGCATGTTCATGATAATGGATTAGGTGTCCATCACAGATCTAGCTATCTTATCAATTGTGAAATGATTACAGGACTAACTGTCGATGTGAGATATAAATAATTCAAACATAATTATGTGCTGTATCATAAGCAATGTAATGAGCTTATAATGAAGAGTGTGGAAGCCATCTTGTTAAATTAAACTGATTTTGAATTCATATATGAAAAATAGATCTATGCCTGATTTTTGGCAGATGCTACTAAAAACCACTATGTTGTCTGTGAATTTTGGAATTATAAACCACACACAGGTATTTTGCTAAATGATGTGCCTGATGAAAACCCAGCCATTAGGGGGGCACAAGCCAGTGCACTCTTAGTGCCGGTCCCAAGCCCGGGTAAATGGGGAGGGTTGCGTTAGGAAGGGCATCCAGCGTAAAACATGTGCCAAATCAAATATGCGGATCACAAATGAGAATTTCATACCGGATCGGTCGAGGCCCGGGTTAACAACGACCGCCACAGGTATCGTTAGCCGACAGGGTACCGGTGGAAATTGGGCTACTGTTGGCCGAAGGAGGAGAAGGAGAGGAGGAAGACGTCTACAGAGACGGCAGGAAAAGGAGCAGTGTAGGAGAGTGGAGGTTCGGGTTGGTACTTTAAATGTTGGTACTATGACGGGTAAAGGGAGAGAGGTAGCTGATATGATGGAGAGGAGAAAGGTAGATATGTTGTGTGTTCAGGAGACCAAGTGGAAAGGGAGTAAGGCCAGGAACATTGGAGGTGGGTTCAAACTGTTCTATCATGGTGTGGATGGAAAGAGAAATGGTGTAGGGGTGATTCTGAAGGAAGAGTACAGTAAGAGTGTAGTGGAGGTGAAGAGAGTTTCTGATAGAGTGATGAACGTGAAGCTGGACGTTGAAGGGATGATGATAAATGTCATCAGTGCCTATGCTCCACAAGTTGGCTGTGAGATGGAGGAGAAGGAAAGATTCTGGAGTGAATTAGATGAAGTGGTAGATGGTGTACCTAGGAAAGAACGATTGGTGATTGGGGCAGACTTTAATGGGCATGTTGGTGAAGGGAACAGAGGTGATGAGGAGGTGATGGGTAGGTATGGCCTTAAGGAGAGGAATGTGGAAGGGCAGATGGTGGTAGATTTTGCTAAAAGGATGGAAATGGCAGTGGTGAACACTTATTTTAAGAAGAAGGAGGATCATAGGGTGACGTATAAGAGTGGAGGAAGGTGCACACAGGTGGACTATGTTCTATGCAGGAGATGCAACCTGAAGGAGATTGGAGACTGTAAGGTGTTGGCAGGGGACAGTGTAGCTAGACAGCATCGGATGGTGGTCTGTAGGATGGTTTTGGAGGCGAATAAGAAGAGGAGGAGAGTAAGGACTGAAAGAAGAATAAGATGGTGGAAACTGAAGGAGGAAGACTGTAGTGTGAGGTTCAGGGAAGAGGTCAGACAGAGGCTCGGTGGTGGTGAAGAGGTGTTGGGTGATTGGGAAACTACTGCAGGAGTGATGAGGGAGGCAGCTAGAAAAGTACTTGGTGTGACATCTGGAAATAGAAAGGAAGACAAGGAGACGTGGTGGTGGAATGAGGAAGTGCAGGAGAGCATAAGGAGAAAGAGGTTGGCAAAACAGAAGTGGGATCGACAGAGTGATGAGAAAAGTAGGCAGGAGTACAAGGAGATGCGGCAGCAGGTAAAGAGGGATGTGGCGAAAGCCAAGGAGAAGGCATATGAGGAGCTGTATGAGAGGTTGGACACTAAGGAAGGAGAAAAGGATTTATACCGATTGGCCAGGCAGAGGGACCGAGCTGGGAAGGATGTGTTGCAAGTTAGAGCAATAAAGGATGGAGAGGGAAATGTGTTGACTAGTGAGGAGAGTGTGTTGAGAAGGTGGAGGGAATATTTTGAGCAGCTGATGAATGAGGAAAATCAGAGAGAGAGAAGGTTGGATGATGTGGAGTTGGTAAAGCAGGATGTAGATAGGATTAGTAAGGAGGAAGTGAGAGCAGCGATTAAGAGGATGAAGAGTGGAAAGTCGGTTGGACCAGATGACATACCTGTAGAAGCATGGAGGTGTTTAGGAGAGCTGGCAGTGGAGTTTTTAACCAGATTGTTTAACAAGATTCTGGAAGGTGGGAGGATGCCTGAGGAATGGAGAAGGAGTGTGCTGGTACCGATCTTTAAGCATAAGGGAGATGTGCAGACCTGCAGTAACTACAGGGGAATTAAGTTGATCAGTCACACCATGAAGTTATGGGAAAGAGTAGTGGAAGCCAGGCTGAGAGAAGAGGTGACCATCTGTGAGCAACAGTATGGTTTCATGCCGAGGAAGAGCACCACAGATGCCTTATTTGCTTTGAGGATGTTGATGGAGAAGTATAGAGAAGGACAGACGGAATTGCATTGTGTATTTGTGGATTTAGAGAAAGCGTACGACAGAGTGCCGAGAGAGGAGTTGTGGTACTGTATGAGGAAGTCAGGTGTGTCAGAGAAGTATGTGAGGGTGGTGCAGGACATGTATGAGGACAGTGTGACAGCAGTGAAGTGTGCAGTAGGAACGACAGAGTGGTTCAGGGTGAGGGTTGGACTACATCAAGGATCGGCCCTGAGCCCTTTCCTGTTTGCAGTGGTGATGGACAGGTTGACGGACGAGGTCAGACAGGAGTCTCCATGGACTATGATGTTTGCGGATGATACTGTGATTTGTGGTGAGAGTAGTGAGCAGGTTGAGAAGAGCCTGGAGAGGTGGAGATGTGCGCTGGAGAGAAGGGGAATGAAAGTCAGTAGGAGTAAGACAGAGTACATGTGTGTGAATGAGAGGGAGGGCAGTGGAGTGGTGCGGTTGCAGGGAGAAGAGGTGGAGAAGGTGGAGGAGTTCAGGTACCTGGGGTCAACAGTGCAAAGTAATGGAGAGTGTGTTAGGGAAGTAAAGAAAAGAGTGCAGGCAGGGTGGAGTGGGTGGAGAAGAGTGACAGGAGTGATTTGTGATAGTAGGGTATCTGCAAGAATGAAAGGGAAAGTTTATAGGACTGTGGTGAGACCTGCGATGTTGTATGGTTTAGAGACAGTGGCATTGAATAGAAGACAGGAGGTGGAGCTGGAGGTAGCAGAGCTGAAGATGTTGAGGTTTTCGGTGGGAGTGACGAGGATAGACAGGATTAGAAATGAGTTTATTAGAGGGACAGCACATGTAGGATGTTTTGCTGACAAGGTGAGGGAGGCGAGATTGAGATGGTTTGGACATGTGCAGAGGAGGGACATGAATTATATTGGTAGAAGAATGCTGAGGATGGAGCCACCAGGTAGGAGGAAAAGAGGAAGACCAAGGAGGAGGTTCATGGATGTGGTGAGGGAAGACATGCAGGTAGTTGGTGTGAAAGAGGCAGATGTAGAGGACAGGGTGGTATGGAGACGGATGATCTGCTGTGGCGACCCCTAATGGGAGCAGCTGAAAGAAGAAGAAGAAGAAGATTATTTTTGTCACCAGACTTTATCAACTCATGTGAAAAGACTCTCAGCACACCGATCTATTAATAGAATAATATTAATGAGACAAACACTGATCGATATCTATTCCAATTAACATGAGCCCAAAACCTTATTTTCAACTACTTAAAAAAAAATCAGGGTGTTGTGACGAGTTCGAGTCTGGAGTTTCTTCCATCATTTATTCCTCTCTAAAGTTCTGCTTGCTGTTGAACTGATGTTGAACTGTATGTTGGTGATAAGTAGAAACCACCAAGCGCCAATCAGAACAAGTTCAAAACAGAGCGCGCTCGACCCTGATTGGTTGCATGCTGCGTGTTTGAGCAGTTAGGTTTTAATCCACTCATAAATAAAAAAGGAACGACTGATTTCACAAAATGTAGTTGAATAAAAGCGATATTTCACGTTGAAATGTAGTCAATTTTAAGTAACAATCTCCCCAAACGTAAATATTTCAGTAAAGTACAGATACGTGAAAAAGCTACAAAAGTACAATCAGGTACTATACAAAGTATATCTAATTATACTAATTATACTGAAAAATGTATTACTTTAAAAAGATACTTTACTCTCTGACATTTAGGAGCGGTTGTAGTAAATAAAGCATGTTTTGCATTAGCAAGTGCATATTCGTTTCATTAAGGCATTTGTTCATAGAAGGCGTGAAAACACAAGTAGTCCTAGACAACATAGGAACAAGAAATCCAGATTAGGGAAGATGTATATTTAAGAAGACCTGTGTGGTAAATGCTTTGAGGTGGTTGCTGCAAAGCAGCACTAGTGTTCATTAACGGGGTGATGGAGCAGTCACTCTACTGCTGACTCGGCAGTATTGAAACAAGCCCCTAGGCTACTTCACTGTGTGCGTGCGTGTGTGTGTACTGTTCTGAAAACACAACAGCTTCCTAAATCATCTGAAACTTACTGTATACAATTTGGGTTTTTCAGAATTTAAGCTGAATAAGGAAAGATTCATTTACAGGGTTGATTACCCTATTTACACCAAGAGTAATTTAACATTTCTGCTTGCATTGTTGTTTTTTCAGAGCTGCAGTGCCCAAAGTAGTAGTTCAATTTGCGAAGGGAACGTATTGTTTCGAAAAATCAGGGAGAAAAATCGGAGGAGACTGCGGAGTTATTTGCGTTCTCTTATATTCCCTGTTGTAATGTTTTAGCGGTGAGATGTGTGTTTAAAGGGAAGGTTCGTTGTTGCCCCACAGCGTTATTAGACACAGCTTTTACTGAGTCATGTGGAAATCCACTAAACTGCTCAGGTGGGATTATGTAAGTATTTCAGTGCTTCAAAACCCGTATTCAATGTTCGGTGAAGCTGATGCGATATACTAGTAACCAAAAAACTCACTGAGGAACTACAGCAGCACGTGTTTTGCAGGATAATTAGAATTTGATGTCAGATATTAGATTATTCTAGTAGCAGGTGTTGTGGTTTTAAAAAAAAAAGAAAGAAAAGAAATGGAAAAAAAAAGAGAGAAATCTGTCAGATCTTGATGTAGTGCTGAGCTTTTCTTAGACAGTCAGCCATCTGTGAACTGTGTGTTGTTTGGATGAAAGAGGGTTGGTGAAGTGGAATACATTTGCTTTGTTTGTTGCTCATTGTGACTGTTTCTGTGTGAGAGTGTGTTTCCGATAGAGCAAAAATCTGCACATTTACAACTCCCAATGATCTTAATTAGGCTACAGAGGAACATTCAGACCAGCAGGGAGAAATGCAGACCCAAAACTATTCCATGGAGACAACAAGTATGGTGGGTGTTAGATGTGATGATAATCATGGTGTTCATGGCCAGATTTAGTTTGACTGGGGATGCAGGCAGAATATCCACTGCACATCTTTTACAGTCATTATTTTCCTAAGAAATTTAATATTGGTAGTATAATGGAAAACTGTAGATACTCTCTGTGTTTTGGGAAAAAAAATATTTAACTTCTAATTTCTGCACAGAGAAAGTGAAACTTAATTTTAGATAATCTTAGGTTAGTTTATAGATTTTTTGTCAAATTTATTAAACATTTTTTGATTACTAGTAATAAAAAGGCTTTGATATTAGAATAGGATGTTTTAAGGAAAAAAGGAACTATTTTGGTATGTTCCCTATTAAATAATAGTTGTTATAATACAGATTAATGCTTTTTTCAATTTCAAATAAATTGAATCCCATATATTGTCTAGCGGCTGCTTTGTCTGTTGAAATCATAGGCCTTGAGTTTGACGTGACTAATTAATGTACTTGATAATGGAAAAAAGTAATATGGTGAATAACAGGGGTGTAGCAAAACCCAAGACCTCCCAAAATCCAGGCCTGCTGGTGGTGGATAAGATTAATGAGACAGGAAACATTGACCTAAAATACAGATATAACTTGTACATGAAAACATGTACCTGTGAGCCATTATTTTTCCTCAATGATTTAAAGGAAAAAAGCTGGAAAATACAAAAGCATTTTATGTAAATCGAAATTGCCATTGATTTAATATGTTTAAAATGATTGCTTTCCTGTTTATCATGGACATACACTATGTAGAGTAGGTGTGGTTCTGAGGAAAAGTGGAACGTAAAGAAAAGCTCTGCCAGCTGGTGCAACAATGTGTGAGCATTCCAACAGCCTCTGGTGATTATGATAATGGGAAGAGCCGTATTAAGAAAGCAGACACCCAAGATAGGCAAGTTAGCTAAATAAAGCCAGGGAATGATGAGCATTTATTTATAACAGGCTTTGTCTGGTTATGGTTTGCATGAGAATCCTGCAGTTTTTATGTTTTATCTCTCAGAAAAAAGGTGCTTTTGTCTTGTCACATGTACATTACAGCACAGTGAAATTCTTTCTTCACATGTACCAGCTATGCTGGATGGCTGAGGTCAGAGCACAGGGTCAGCCATGATACAGCACCCTGGAAGCACATAGGATTAAGGGCCTTGTTTAGGGGCCCAAGAGGGGCAGTTTGGCGATGCTGGGGCTGGAACGCCCCGAACTTCTGATTAGTAACCCCATGGTTCTAGTGAGAGTTTGTGTGGAGTAAGGGTTCTCTCACTGTGTTAAAGGTCTTATGTGCAGCAAAATGGAACCCTGAGGTACATCAATTATTCAAATCTAGTTCTCATAGATCAGTACTTTTATTATTGATGCTTTAGTACATTCAAAAGGGAGAACTTCTGTCCCTTTACTCAAGTGCCTAGCACTTTTACAGTAGCAATAAATATTCGCACAAATCCTGATTTTGAGATATCTTTAGTTCCCCACAGCAGCAAGGAAAGAAACAAGTGAGTTGACATAAGGTAGAAGGGAGAGGAACAATCGGACACCTCGTCACCGACCCAACACCAAGTATGTTTTTATTTTATATGATTTTTCAGGATGACTCAGCACTGCAGGAAAATGTTATTGCACAGTTTTTCTAATATTTAATAAAACATTCCTACACATTGTAGCTTTAAATGAAGGCCTTCAATGCAACACTGACATGCTATGACTTGCCTGAAAGTATGTGCAAAAGTTCAAATTTTATATGTGCATTAAGGAATCCTTACGACCAGGGGTTTTCTCACATGGTGATAGTTCTCTCACTCAGGTTGTGCTGGGTTGGGCAGCACACAGATAAGCTGACTGGACAGTTTAAGGTGGCATACCTCACAGGAGTGTTGGCATTAGTGCCAGCAAACCCACACTGTGAAGTCTTAATTTCAGATGCTAAAGAATCCAAGCAGGACGTCAGGCTAAATCCGTTCACCCTTTATCCAGGTGGATTTATTTCCATCAGGACATGGACAGAGCATGTAACAAAAAATTTCCTTTTCCATTCAGGGTCCACACATTTCTGAATCGTAATAAGTGGATGTTTTAATGGTCCATTTTTTTAAGGTTTAGTCTTCTGCCTGCCTCAATCTATCCAAATGAAGCCTTTTGGTGTGAATTTCCAGCAGTGTTGTTTTTTGTTCATTTTGAATTTCAGTTTAAATACATTTGTCCTTCAACAGCACTTCATGTTGCATAGATTTCTTACAAGTTTTTTTTTTACCTTTACGAAAATGTAGATGGTATTGGCAGATGATATTGCACCTGTGCTAGTCAGACTGCTTGGTGGAATTCTGAGTACAAATTTAATTTTCCATATCGTCTAAAGTCACATTATTGCCGCCTGCGATGTTTTGCTGCTTTGTAATAATATGATACGCAACACCACATTATAGTGGCCACGTTTCTTTCGGTTGTTCGGTTATTTCGGTTTTGTGTGTCCTTGAGAAGTAGATGGTGTGTGGGTGTCGAGTGGTGTGTGTGTTGTGTGTGTGTGAGAGAGAGATGATGAGGAGAGATGAAACACTTGAAGCTTGTTGAATTCTGCGTTTGTGTGTGTAGTGCGCTGAAAGTACTTTACATTTTACCTTAGTTTTGAGATCGGATTTGAGGATGTTAATGTAGTAAAACATAGAAGAAAAGCCTCGTAAGAGGGTATTCACTGTATGCATGGGTTTTCTCCAGGTTCTCTAGCTTTTTCCTACCTCCTATGAAGATAAATTGCACTAGGTATGATTCTGACTAGGAAAGAGTAGTCACTGATTGAATGAATGAATGAATAAATGCATGAATTTAGTTTAATCTAAACATCACTAATAATGTATATGGCCAATGGAAGTTTAATGGTTTAGGGTCTGAGCAGCTGATTCACATGTTAATACTTTGAGTTAAGACCTTAATAACGCCTTTGTTGAAGTTATTTTGGATACAACTCTCTGCCTAATCATTATATATGTTTTTTTATTTCATTGCTTACTATTAACATTATGTTAAGCTTTAATTATATATAG
Source organism: Silurus glanis (assembly GCA_014706435.1). Lineage (NCBI taxonomy): Eukaryota > Metazoa > Chordata > Actinopteri > Siluriformes > Siluridae > Silurus > Silurus glanis. The sequence continues at coordinate 4,653,013 of JAAIIK010000025.1, forward strand.
GTTTTGGGAATGATTTGATAATGATAAAAGTATAAAATATACATATTTATTTAAATTATTGGATGCTCATTCTGTAGATGTATAACATCATGTAAATGATACATTATGCACGCTACTCATACTAAAGTAAGGTACATATCCGAGAAGCACATATACTGTGGTTGGATTGAAGCACATAAGGTTAGAATGGCTAGCATGCTAAAGTTGTGTGCAATCATGATCATATGTATGGGAAGTGGTAGCACTGTGGTTAAGGCTCTAGATTGTGGTTTGGAAGGGCAAGCTTCCACTCTTTGGCCCTTTAACAAGGCACTTAAACCTTTGTGCTCCAGGGATGCAATATCATGTCTGATATTGAACTTTTACCCAGCTTCTTAACGTTGCTATGATATGCGAGGAAAGTATTTCACTGTGCTGTAACTTACTATTCTCTTCTTCTACAAGTGACAAGTAAAAGGCCCTTTAGTACACCGTATGTCTTAAGAGATGTGTCAGTGTTTATGCTGGGAAAGTTACAAGTACAGTGGAACCTCGATACTCGCGACTTTGACACTCGAGACTTTGATAGTTCGCGACTTTTCATTCATTCTTTTCATTTCGCTTGGAGTAACATTTAAAAACATAGTTTGTACTAATAAATTACTACATTAATTAATTACTAATTAATAAAAATGTTTTACAAAATCTATTTTATTATTGTGGGGGAGTGGTGGCTCCAGCGGTTAAGGCGCTGGGTTGCCGATCGGAAGGTCGGGGGTTCAAGCCCCGGTATCGCCAAGCTGCCACTCTTGGGCCCTTGAGCAAGGCCCTTAACCCTCTATGCTCCGGGGGTCCCTTACGAGGGAAATATCAAGGTCCGTGACGTCGGAGTGACGTGGGGCCGCCTTCCCGTGGGCTCACCACCTGCAGGAGGGACCGTAAGGGACGGTGCTGTGAGGATTGGGCAGCAGTCGAAGGCGGGGGCCTGCTTAGACTGCTGCCCCCGCGACCCGAATTACAGATAAGCGGGAGAGAATGAATGAATGAATGAATATTTTATTATTGTATTATTTATTTAAAGTAGTAAATAAAACATTTATGACAAGTAATTCACAATTTTTGTTGATTTTACAGTACAGTACATGTACAATTCCCCTTGAAAAAGGAACCATCAAAAGGAGAGAGAGGGGGTCATAGAACGTAACCCTCGCGAGTATCGAGGTTGCACTGTATTCAGAGACAGGTTACACGTCTGCTTATACACATTCATCAGGCACATCTTCTTCTTCTTCTTCTTCTT
>JAAIIK010000025.1:4679383-4691184 GCA_014706435.1 Silurus glanis
TCTATCTATCTATCTATCTATCTATCTATCTATCTATCTATCTATCTATGAGTATATTGTGTTTTTTTTCCCACAGGCTATACTCAGCATGAACAATTAAAATATTCATAACTACACATTGTCCATCATAACTGACACATTTGTACATAGAATCCAAATGGCCCATTTGTAAACTGAACACTTGTAAATAACATCTGCACATTTATTTAACAACATTTTTACTCTGTATATATTCATTATTTAACTGTCTGGTTTACTATTTTGTTCATTATGTCGGTACTTCCTCTGCACTTCTTGTGTAAGCAAATTCTTTGTGTGTGTAAGCATACTTGGTAATAAAGCTATTTCTGATTTTGATTTAATGAAAAATGGACAGTTTTTTGAAAAAAACAACAACATGGCAGCCACCCTCCTGTGTGCACTTTATATCAAAGTACACACTGAGCAGTGAACGGCTCTGTGTTTGCTCAAGCCATTATTCGACCTTTGTTCCATAAAACAAAGGTTAAACTGCACATAATGGCTAACAGATCACAGACTTTCAGCAGGTTTTTGATGAGCAAAAAAAGATTTTATTTTTCATTAACTTCTCATTAAAGCGTTTTCATCTAAACCTTCAACCACGTTAGCGTTGGGTTGATCTTTGCGTCCTGCGAGTCACACCCATGCTCTTGTGTTTTTCTTTTTTATTTGAATTTACTGGCGCACCTTAAATGACTACAGATACTATAATTGCTAGTCTTGTTTAATCTGTCTGGAGTACTAAATTTACCAATTGGGACAATTTCTCTCTTCAGGATCATGTGATATTGTATAAAATGCGTAATTATCTGTTATGAGTCAGTGTTTGAGTTGAAAAAAATTAATTATGTTAAAAAAAGTTTTATTATCATTTTTCTCCAAACCATTCATTACTCTCAGCACACTAATCCATTAACAACTCAGTGTTCCTGATTCATTCCAACTTGTGCAAATCTTTTCATTCAGCTTTGCGTACAATCATGTGTTTCCAGTTTCATCAATTCCATCATTAATGCACTTGTAGGATTACGCATTTAATATCAATTGTAGCACATATAGCTATAGTGTAGTAGTATAAATGATCATAAGTAGCATAGTAAATTACATTTATATTCACAATTGCACGCACAGGGACGTCATACATTCAGCACAGATAATAGGGTTTAGTGTGAACGTCTCTTTTGTAGCATACAAAGACGTGAAATGTTTTTTCTTTTTAATATTTACTTGTTGTTCTCAACTCTAGCAATCAGAGGATTTTATTTAATTGCTTTGTGTCCTAAATATAATACCATACCTAACACAATACCTTACATAATAACACGATCAGTTTAGGTTTAATTTAGAATGTAGTTTTCCATCCAAAGGAATATATTCTATATCTGTAAAACCATATCAATTTTAAATAATAGAAGTATTACGTAATTAAATACATTTCTAGAACTGTATTTTTTGGACATTTTTGAGATGAGCACCTATACTCCCAGTGAATTTCTTGCATGTAATCTCTAATTCAAGTCAAGTCAAGTCAAGTTTATTTGTATAGCGCTTTTCACAACAGACATTGTCTCAAAGCAGCTTTACAGAAATCAACAGTCAAGGTGAATGGTAATGGTAACAGTCTAATGTAAATCATCCTCTGTTCCAAAACAGCCCCAGTACATATTCAGCTGGGTAAATTTGCCATCTGTTCAGTGTGTAAGTGTGACCCCAGTGATCCTTGTTTTTTTCTTAAATGAATACTATTTAATCAAACCTGCTCTAAATTTGCCATACGCTGCCTAACTGTCTTTAGGGCAGTGAAGTACTGTGATGCCTTTCTGTTGCCCCCCCAGGTTTTTGCATTCTTGGTTGGCTTTTTCAACCATTCTTCACGTTTTTAACAGTGTCCCCTTCATCTTCTTTGCCTTGACAAACAGAGAACCCATTTCCTGTACTTTATTATACAGTATTTTATTGTTTGGATGCACAGATGCTCAGCGGAAAAAGACGTTAACTCTCTGAAAGTGATATTTTAACGGTTTTAATAGCTATTAGAGCCTATTGTGTTTTGTTATAGAAAATCCACCCAGTTATATGTAACATAAAATTGGTTGACTTGGCCAGTTTTCTCTGCCACAGTATGTCCAGTTACCAATAAGTCACCAGTAGCCAGCTCTTCTCTTGGGTATTCTGGTGTCCAGTTCAGCTCTGCATATTAAAAACAAACAAGCCAACAAGCAAATGTAATGCAATGTATTTGCTTTAATTGAGTAACAATACATCATTATCTTTTTTCTGACTCATCATTGTCATCTTAAATCTCATCACACTGGAATCATTTCTTGCTTTTATTTTTCTTTCTGCACTTTGCAGACCACTGAGCAATCAGTAAAAATGCTTTAGAGAAATTACACATGCCCTCTATGCCCTGATATCCAACATGTGCTGGTTCTCAGCACACTTCACGCTGAATATTAGGTTTATTGTGGTTTTAATTAACCATAATATTTTTTTTTATGATGGATGAACTGAGTAATCTGTGATGTGATAAAGTCTAAAGTCCAAAGTTTTTATAACCTGTGCTTTTATTCCTCCATTTGCTCCACACTTTCCTTACTGAGAGTAAACTCTTTGCAGAGTTAACCCACTGAAGTCTGCTGGACCAGACAACATTCCTGGCAGAGTGCTCAGGGAATGTGCAGAACAGCTAGCGGATGTCTTTACCGACATCTTCAACATCTCCCTGAGCAGCAACGTTGTTCCTACGTGCATTAAGACGACGACCATCGTCCCTGTGCCGAAGAAGTCTACTGTCTCCTGCCTGGCCCTCACCCACCTGGACAACAAGGACATGAACGTACGAATGAGGTTCATTGACTTTAGCTCAGCATTCAACACAATCATCGCTCAGCACCTGATTGAGAAGTTGAGCCTACTGGGCCTGAACACCTCCCTCTGTAACTGGATCCTGAACTTCCTGACTGGGAGACCTCAGTCAGTCCGGATCAGGAACAGCATCTCCAGCACCACCACACTGAGCACTGGGGCCCCTCAGGGCTGTGTGCTCAGTCCACTGCTGTTCACTCTGCTGACTCACAACTGTGTAGCAACGCACAGCTCCAACCACATCGTCAAGTTCACCAATGATACGAACGTGGTGGTTCTCATCAGCAAGAACGACAAGTCAGCATACAGAGAGGAGGTGCACCAGTTAACAGCCTGGTGTGGAGCGAACAACCTGTCTCTGAACGTTGACAATACCAAAGAGATGGTTCTGGACTTCAGGAGAGCACAGAACGGTCATTCTCCACTGAACATCAATGGATCCTCGGTGGAGATTGTCAAGAGCACCAAATTCCTTGGTGTTCATCTGGTGGATAACCTCACCTAGTCACTCAACACCAGCTGAATCACCAAGAAATACCAGCAGCGTCTCTACTTCCTGAGAAGGCTGAGGAATGCTCATCTCCATTCCCCCATCCTGACCATGTTCTACAGAGGGACCATTGAGAGCATCCTAAACAGCTGCATCACTGCCTGGTTTGGGAACTGCATTGTCTCGTATCGCAAGTACCTACAGAGGATAGTGAGGACGGCTGAGAAGATTCAGTTTTCTGTATTGTTATTCTGTTTTTTAGTGTAGCACTAGGCTTCTAGAGGAACATTTTTACTGTGTACTGTGTACCACTGTGTATAGTAGAAATGTCAATAAAAGCCTCTTGACTCTTTCTTGACTCTTAAGCAGCTAGGAAAATATTGTTTTGTTTTTTTTAATATTGCATCTTTTTTGTTTTTCATAGCAGATATTATGTTTGGGAACAGATAAAAGAATGTGGAAACAAAGTGTATGAAAAATCATCTGTCATGCTGCCATTTCCTGCACTTACAAATAACTCATACACAATAATCAAAATCGTCATTGTGTTCTGTTAGAGCTCTGCGTCCTAACACTAAATTAGCTTATATATTACCTGGAGGAGTGATATTAACCTGTAATGCGGTCCGAACCTGTCCGGAACTACTTTATGAACGTGAACTCAATAACAATCGAGGGCGTCTGTCAACCAATCAGAATGAAGTATTCAATAGCGCTATAAAATAAGACGTTTCGGCATTAAAATGTTATTTTTTCCCCTTTTAAATATGAAAGAACATTTTATGTCATTCTTCTAACGTCAAATCGAAATAAAAAAAAGGAATTTTGCCCAACGATTGCTATTTGGAAAGGACTGAATGAGCGCCCCCTACAGGCGGTGTGTGGTATCGGTAGTCATTTAAAGTGGGATTCAAACGAGAAAATCAAGTTCCTGTTCCTGCAACATACACTGCGGATCTGATTGAGCCAGCGCAGGTAGGCTTTCTCCAGTGTTCTCCGGTTTATTTTATTTATTCCTCCTATTATAACCTTCTATCACAGGCTTTAATGGAAGGGTATTGCTTTTGGAGTGTTAGTCGGTGTTTTTTTGCCAGTTCAGGAGACTCCACGTGTGTCACACACTCGTCCATATTGTTATTAATAGTGTTAACATTAATAAAACGGATGTCTGTCACTGTCAATCCAGCAGGTGCTTTAATTTAGCCTCAGGTGAGACCATGGTGGTTTTATCTAAGGAATATGGCTACGTGCTGCTGACCGGAACAGCCTCCATTCTTCAGGTGTCCTATCTGGCTTATGCTGTGGTGAAAGCGCGCATTAAATACAATGTGCAGGTGAGTTGAAACTTTCTTTCCCTACAAACATCCTCACACAATAACAACAGTCTACTTTCAAATAGTTATATTAGTGCGTTGTCCCAAATGGCACTCTAGGCGTTTGCGCGTGCCCGCGAGGCCGTGTCCGATTTCTCATTGGAATGGGAGAACACAGGGTGCGCGCTTCTCACTCAGAAACAGGTGTAGGCATTTATACATGCAACTCCAGTTCACACAGGCACAAGATCTCCGATGATCACCCAGATAATAGTGTGACATCCCTCAATCTCCTATGATCACTCACAAACTATAGAACCAGGTGGCATCCATCAATCACAGATGTTCACCAGTGGTGGACAGTAACAAAGTAAATGTTATTCCTTTTCCAAATATCTGTGCTTTACTGAAATATTTTCCATTTCGGGGAAACTTTGAATTGAACTTCTACATTTCAAAGACCAATATCTTACTTTTTACTTGACGACATATTTTGCAAAATTAGTCGTTCCATTTTATTTCTGAGTGGATAGAGTAGAGAGCGAGCTTTGTTTTAAACTTTTGATTACCACTCGGTGGTTATCTTCTTATCACGACATTAGGGATGTAACGGTACATGTAGTCGTACCGAAATTTTACGGTACAGGAATTTCGGTTCGGTACATACGTGTACCAAATGCAGTCCTTTTAACGTGCGGAACAGAGTTATAATTCCGAGTTTCCTCAGGAACGTATTAAGTGGCGGACCGCAAGTTTTTAGTCTCCGCCTCCCACTTTGAGCGCATTTTAAAAAATTTGTTATAAACTTGAAAACGCACAACAATGCCAGGGGTGTAAAAAAAGAAACTATAGTTAGCATAGTCAAAAAAATGTATTGTTTTGCACAAATGTGAAAACGCTAAAGAATCCGTAGCACTAGCGTTAGCCGCTAGCCACTTCCTGGTTAATTGGAAATGATTTCTTGGAGAGGTGTAGGACAGAGCTACGATTTAAGGAAACGCAGCACACAGTATAGCATGTTTATCCTTCAGTTTAAACAAGGAGGTAGACAAAGCAGGTGTAGAGGCAAACAGGACAGAGCCTGGATTCCAGAGATGTTTTGGCCACATACATTCTGGGTCTACATTCTGTACTATATAAGGAAACGGGATCAACACTATAAAGCGGTTCATCAGACTGGAACTCGTGTGCAGTGCTTTTTTTTTTCTTTTCTCTTAACAAATGAAATCATTTTTAAAATGCATTTTGTATTTAATAAGGTTCTCTTTGTGTGATTACAATTAGCTTGATGATCTGAATCATTTAAGTGCGACAAATATAAAAAAAAAATCGAATGCTTCTTCACAGCACTGTATACTGCTGAAGCCATGTACTCGTATTGCATAGGCATTTATAGAAATGACGGAGAGATCGAAGGATTATGTGGTGACCTGAGTGAGATCATCTTTTTTTCATTAATAACTGCAAATATGAATTAAATATACTGCTATTTTATATGCAGACATATTTTGGAACTTTTTGATTTATTTATTTATTTTTTATTTTCTTTGTTATATACATTGCCCACCCCTTTTAAAGAAAAATCACTACCTGGATTTAACTATACAGTATCTCCCAAAAGTGTGTACATTCTTCCCATTTCAGCAGCTATTTTATTATACCTTTTCAAGGGACAATACAATAGAAATAAAACTTGGATATATTTTAGAGTAGACAATATGCAGCTTGTATAGTAGTACAGATTTACTGTCTTCTGAAAATAACAACATACAGCCATTATTGTCTAAATAGATGGCAACAAAAGTGAGTACAACCTAAGTGATGACAGCTGTATGTCATGTAACCGTGCAAAGCCACATGTCCTCTTCATCATGCTCATGTTTTTGTCTGCTTCACAGACCATACAAATTTGTGTATCTTGTATTGGAGCAGTTAAAATGTGGTGCTTTGAGTACAATATTCTCATACTGACCACTGGATGTTCAACATGGAACCTCATGGTAAAGACTCTCTGAGGTTTTGGGAATTAGAATTGTTGCTCTACACAAAGATGCAGAGGCGATAAGAAGATCAGTAACACCCTGAAACTGAGTTACAGTTCAGTGGTCAGGGTCATACAGAGGTTTTCCAAGACGGGTTCCATTTGGAGTGTCCATCAAAGAATTTGAGTCCTTGTGCTGTGCGTCAGGTGCAGAATCTGACTTCACAAAACAGACACGAGTGCTGCAGCATTGCTTTAGAGGTAGCGGAAGGTCCACTTGTCGGTGCTCAGACCGTACACAGCAACAAGTCGGTTTGCATGGTCGTCATCCCAGAAGGAAGCTTTCTCTGAAACTGGCTCACAAGAAAGCAAACAGTTTGCTGAAAACGACCTGTCCAAGAGCATTAATTACTGGAACCATGTCCTCTGTGCTGATGAGATTAGGATAAACCTGTTGGGCTCAGATGGTGTTCAGCATGTGTGGTGACGCCCTGGTGAGGAGAACCAAGAAAATTGTGTTTTGCCTGCATTCAAGCATGGTGGTGGTAGCATCATGGTCTGGGGCTGCATGAGTGCTGCTGGTACTAGGGAGCTGTGGTTTATTGAGGGAAACATGGATTCCAAAATGCACTGTGACCTTCTGAAGCAGAACATTTCAGAAACCGGGCCAAACCGCAGCTTTCCAACATAACAACCACAAACACGCTGCCATGATAAACTGCCTTGCTGAGGAAGGTGAAGGCTATGGAGTGGCCAAGTATGTCTCCAGACATGAACCCTATTGAGCACCTGTGAGGGATCCTCAAGTGGAAGGTGGAGAAGCACCATGTGTCTAACATCCAGCAGCTCTGTGATGTCATTATGGAGGAGTGGAAGAGGATCCCAGCAACAACCTGTGCAGCTCTGGTGAATTCCATTCCCAGAAGGATTAAGACAGTGCTGGATGGTGCTCAAACTAAATTTTTACACTTTAGACACCGTTTTGACATGTTCACTTGGGGTGTCAAGCAAAGAAAACGACTAAAGAGCGACCTGAAACTACTGCTATTGGTTACAAACGACAGTAACAAATCAAAATTCAATCACATCACTAAGACACGAAGTTATTAAACCGTAGAGGAAAAAAAACGTTCCGCTTCTTTTCCCTCGTCTTTAGTATCCCGAGATGTACAGCGATGACCCGGAGAATGGCCAGATTTTCAACTGCATCCAGAGAGTTCACCAGAATACGTATGTGCTTCAACCTCCTATGTTATAAGAGGAACAGTAGATTCCCACTCCAGCTCAGTATAAGTGTACGTTTTTTTGTTTTTTTTTCCCCCCTTTGTTTCCTGCAGTGTTGAAGTCATGCCCTCTTTCCTGTTCCTCTTGGCTGCTGGAGGCATCTACCACCCAGTGAGTATGCTCAATATAAATATAAATATTAGTTTATAGGGTTCTTTTGTAATGTATCCTCTGTGTGTTAGCGCCTGGCCAGTGTTCTGGGAGTAATCTGGATTGCCGGTAGAGCAGTGTATGCACACGGATACTCCTCTGGTGGTCAGTAACATTTTTTTTCTCATCATTGTTGTACAATCAAATAGAAAAACCGTTTAACGGTAATTTATCACAAGGTATTTAGCGCGTGCCATCAATGCCGCCTTATAGCAAGTATTTAAATCCCAGATCTCGCCACTTTCCTTATTAGAAATTGGATGAAAGCAGATCGGCTGATATTTCAAATGTCACAGGGGGAAAAAAAACGTTAGGGTGGCACGATGCCCTGTTTCCACCCCAATAGTTATTTTTCCCTGCATTATCCCAGAATTCCTCTTTAAACCACAACTATTTGCCAACAAGTCATTCATTCAACAATGAATTAATGTGAATAAATGGCACAATTATTTATCATGAGTTCTATAGTGATGTTTCTTGGTGTGGAAAGGAAGTTAGTTATGGGAAGTTAATATGAACAATGGAATATTAAAGAGCTTCTTACAAAGTCCTGACACTGGACTTGCAGGTGGACCTGGTATTACAGATAGCAGGTCCATTTTTGAGTGAATTTTGAAATGAGGATGCACCATAAAATCTGGAAAAAGCAAAACGCTGTGAATACTTTCTGGATGCACTGTGTATATTTATATACAATATATAATAAACCCCTTTTTTTTTCTCTCAAACAGAGCCGAAGAAAAGGAAGCGTGGTGGTTTTGGGTTCTTGGGTCTCCTGGGTCTGTTCTTGTGTACTGTGGACTCTGCCAGAACCATGGTGGGGTGTGGCTGGAAACCCGAGTGGCCCAGACACATGTTCAAAACCTTCTGAATAAAACACACACACGCACTGTTAGTGTGGGTTTCCTTTTAATGTGTAACTGATTTTGTAAGTAGAATAAAGTAATTAAAGTTATACATCATCAGTGCAAATGTTACTCAATCAACTGCAAGTCTCTTAAATACGACAGGAGGAAATGTTTGTGCCAAAAATTACATTTGGCTGTGAGACAATTCACATTTCTCAAGGTCATCTTTGCTGGCTGGATCAGGTCTGTGTCTCAGTCTCTGCCTCAGGTAAAAAGCCCCATTGCCTCAGCAGCTCCCCCCGCTGGTCTGGAGATGTAATGAAATACTCTTTTTGTTGAGGGGAGTAGCGCTCCTCTACAGGTATGATGTCTCTGTAGGTCCAGTCCTTCCAGCACAGGTTAAACCTCTCCAGAAGCTCTATCCTGGCCTCTCGGGAGCTGACGCAGTTAGGGGGAGGTACCTGTTGTAGTGCCTCACCCATTTCTACACCCTTCAGCACCAGCAAAGCCCGGATGGCAAACCAGCCTCCTAGCCGAGGATGGATGCAGACGCCAAACATCTTCTACGTGAAGACAAATGTTAAGAGTTTACTGAGAACAAAAAAAAAAAGTTTCCCCCCCCCTAATCCCACATTCAATACTAACATTGGATGGATGTATTAGGCAGCAAAGTTTTCAAAGCTCAGCTGTCAAATATAAACTATATTGCCAAAAGTTTGCAGACACCTGGTATTTTGATTGTTGCATTCCACATTTAGTTCCAGGGGAAGATGTTCCACTAGATTGAGTGTGCTCCTGGACATTTGTGCTAACTCAGCAAACAAGGATGTTTAGTAAAGGCAGGTAGTGATGTAGGTAAAGAGGTCTGGGGTGCAGTCAGCGTTCCAATTCTTCCCAAAGGTGGTCATTAGGGTTGAGATCAGAGCTTGATAACAGGCCTGGTCATGATCTTCCACTCACCCATGTAAACCAGGGTGTGACCATCAGGTGTCCACATATCTTTGGTTTATTGGAAATGTGTCTCGAAAAGTACAGACATACATAACACTATATTTAGCTTATAGACATTACAAATTAATTATGAGAATAATATACAGAGTATATGACATCAGTAATGTGCATAAAGTGTGAGATTGCATGGTAGAGCAAAAGCAAGATATATCGTCCATTTGTTATAAGTGATAAGAGACTGTTATAATGCAGTACTTGTAGATATGAAGCAGGGCATATAATTAAGGTCAGTTATAATGTGTGACAAAATGGGATAGAATGCAGTTCCATACCTTGTTCCCCCATGGTGGGTCCTGAACGTCTGATGGCCGGTAGTAATGTACTGCTCCTGCTACATGAGCTGCAGTCTGAGCCAGAAACTTTGGCTTTCTGCTGGGGAGCATCTCATAGTCAAAACTGATCTCTACATTCTGGTCATGAAGACACTGAGATCACCAAAAAATGCATTAGAGCGAGATTGTGGATAAAAGAAATACGCTACAGAGTTTTATATGATCCATTCAAAGTTCTAGAAAATGTCAAAATAACCTCAGAGACACAGGAATTGATGGTCTGGGCTACACATTGATCTATGGGATCTCGGACACCTTGGCAGCAGTTCTTCTGAAGGAAAGGCACGAAGACTTTCTCAAACATGGATGGCGTGCTCAAGACCACCAGTGCCAGAGTGTCTGCTGAGTACTGAAGCTGATGCGCCTGAGAGACAACTGCATTGTACCACCCGATCTGTGTGGAGGAGAAAGATCATGTCAAATGTGTGCCACGTGTAATAGTAAAGAATGATGAATTTCCATCCGCATATATGCGTGTGGTGTACATAATAATAAACAATAATACATATTTCAATGCATCATTCATTCCATATGATACACACTTTTGAGTTTATTAGTAGTTTTAACTCTTCCATTTGTGCAGGAAGCTGCACTCCTCGGCAACAAATTAATATCAAACAATATACAACTTTCATTTAAATGTAATATTTACTATTAGTGAGTAAAAATGTACCTTTAAAGGATAAACTTCAAAACCTAATACATTTAAAGCCTCCCGAAAAGGTTGCACAAGAACATCAACTCCTGTGTCCCCAGAAGTCGCCATATTTGAAGGCGCGCCAGGAATTATGGGCAATTGAGTTATTTAGCAATATTTTAAAAGCACAATTGTTGTTTTTACTTAAAGACAAATGCTAGGTTTTTTTTGTTTTTTTATTTAACACCTATAAGACCGATTTTCATAGCGCTCCAGACTTTCTATATAGCCAAAGAAAGCAATCCGAAACAAAAGTGGACATGAATTTCTGTTTCCTTTCACTTCATTTCCCAGAATTCTTGACGGGATTGCAAAGAGCACATGAAATCACGTGACGTCTAAGATTGTAACTACACCAGTAATTTAAACGTCACTAAATTTTGCGTTAAACACACATCGGAAGGAGCTAAATAACATTAAACATTTTTATTTATGTATTAAAAATTTATTGGATTTTTTTTTTAATTTGTACAATATATTTAAATAAGAAAAATAATATTTTTTCTTTTTATTCCCATTGATTTTAGAGCACATTCAGCTATCATGGTAAACGAATTGCTCTAAAATGTGTTATTATAATAATAATAATAATAATAATAATAATAATAATAGCGAATGAATAAATTCCATGCAAACGATTATTTTTAACTAAACTTTTACTATGTATTTAGAGAAAAAAAAAGCATTTATTCCTTTTTAATTCCAATTGATATTAGAGCACCTTCAGCTACCATGTTTAATACAACTGCTCTTAATTTGTATTATTATTATTATTATTATTATTATTATTATTATTATTATTATTA
>JAAIIK010000025.1:4694011-4719896 GCA_014706435.1 Silurus glanis
CCAATGAGACAAATCCACGTCAACACAAAGACAGTGTCACAACAAAAAAAAAAACAAAGATAACTGCTATTTGTCATGAAAACAAAATTATATATTTGTTTACATAAATGTTTCTTTTTTGCATTTTCCTCATTTTCTTCACAACTATATACATAAATATAGGAAGCTATTTTTTTCCTTAAAAGTATAAACTTACAGGCCATTTATGGTTCATATATTCGTTCTACATTATTAATATAATGTATAACGAATATTCATATATTCATTTATACAAATGTTTTTTTTTTTTGTTGCATTTTCCTTATTTTCTTCACAACTATATACATAAATATAGGAAGCTATTTTTTTATTTATTTATTTTTTATCCTGGCTGCCAAAAGGATTGACATCAGTCTATTATCTTAGAACTACTCATTTCAAAGCAGTAATTAACAGGCCTACAGTACAAACTCTACACATATAATTGCCAATGCAGTATATCTGCATTATTATTCAAATATGTACACATATGCAGGATCTACTGGCTCAGATGCAATTCTAATTTTTTATTTTTTGGCTTAAGATGGATAGAAGACGCCATGTTCAAATCTGGCATTAGTGTCATCAATGTCAAAAAATAAATAAAAGAAACAGCCTGAGATGAGCTCTTTGAGTTGGCACACATCGCCGATCTGACCCTGAAGTGCCTGAGCTAAGGACTGGATAGTGACGTGCAACCAGTAGCTTTTATTTCATTAGAGAAATTAATGAAATATCAGGATAAAAAAGATGCAATGGGTTCATATAGACCCCAAAAAGAGCATAAGGGTTAAAGATGTACAAAAAAGGAGAGAGAGAGGGGTACACACTTTCTTGTTGTTTTTCTTTTATCTCAAATATTATGCTACAGTGTACGGGTGTTCGATATTGACCACAAAAATTATATTGTTATTTTGGGGGGATTTTATCGATAATGATAATTATCATAATTTCCGGACTATTAAGTGCACCCAAATATAAGCCGCACCCACTGAATTTGACAAAGATTTTTATTTTGAACATAAATAAGCCGCACCTGTCTATAAGCCGCAGGTGCCTACACTAAAACTAATGAACTTTACACAGGCTTTAACGAAAGACAGTGCCTGTTACACGGCTTGTATCTAAGCAGTAGCCTACCAAGAAAGTCATTGTTCACTGTCTTCCTCCTTCCTTTCACAACAATTTCTCTCGGGAGTTTATCTTTTGGCATCGTCGTGTGTTTAAAAATCACCATCGGTGAAGCTTTTCTCCCGATGCCGTGCAGCTCAGAACACAGGTGAAGTGCGTTTTTTCATGCCCGGTTGTTTTCAGCGTGACGAATGATTCGCATTTCCTGTTGACAGTCCGAGTGAGCGGCAGGTCAAACGTCAGAGGAATCTCATCTATATTTATGATGTGGTGCAGCCCGATTCAGTGGGAGCGCGATTTAATATAAAGATTCTTTTATTGGTTCACCTGAACCCGTTCGGCAATTTCATTGGTCTAATGTTATGGGGCTCAGTTTTTTGGCTTGAAGCTTGTAAAAGCGGGAAAAACACAGGAAAAATCCATATATTAGCCGCTTCGTTCTTTAAGCCGCGAGGTTCAAAGAGTGGGGAAAAAGTAGCGGCGTATAGTCCGGAAAATACGGTAGACAATATTTTGCTTTTTGCAAGTGTTTTACCTTAAGGACTCCCATAGTGACTCCTAAAATATTCTCTATATTCTGTGTGGTGGTCCGTTCACAACAGTGCCTGAGATGAATCTTTTCCAATAAGTTAAAATAGATTTTTACCTTTTATAAATCTGTTTATGTTCTTTTTTTTTTTTTAGGTGTGCATCACCTTCAGTCAGTTAGAATGACATTTTAGCTGTTACCAAGCAAATAAAATCAGTATATTTATAATCATTTAATATAATATAAATATAAATTTTATCATATATTTTAATAGCACATTTTTCGAGAGAAAAAATGGCATTTTTTGTGTGTGATATTGATTAACTATATGAATCGAGATAAATGTACACATTTTCCGCCCCATAGCTTACATTTCGCGATATATTAAAAAATGTAAAATCACATGGCAGTAATACAAAAATTAATTTATATATATATATATATATATATATATATATATATATATATATATATATATATATATATATCTCGTACACCCCTGATACAGTGTCATAAAAACTACTGATTTAATCCTAACAGTTTCTAGCTGACTTTTTTCTTCTTCTTTCTTTTTCTTCTTTGTCGCAAAAGCTGGTCATCTGTCTCCACACCCTTCTGTCCTCTAAATGTGCCTCTTTTACAACCACCACCTGCATGTCTTCCTTCACCACATCCATAAACCTCCTCCTCAGCCTTCCTGTTTTCCTCCTTCCTGGTGGCTCCATCCTCATCATTCACCTACTGATATACCCCATGTCCCTCCTCTGCACATGTCCAAACCATCTCAATCTCGGTCGTGCCTCTCGATGAGGGCGCGTCTAGCGGACACTCTCTCTTTAATATATCGCTGTTATTCATATTCAGACAATCGAGTCCTTGACGCAGAGCCTGCGGTCAGTGGAGAGAGAACGAGATGCTCAACAAAGGGAAATACAGATGCTGCAAGGTGAACGCTTTTAAACTTCACAGATTTCCAGATTTACTCGCTTCCTCTTGCATTGCTGCTTTTTTTTTTTATAAGTCTGTACATTTTTATTCAAACTCATGAAATGAGTCCAAAACACAAACACAGAGCACATCAGTCAGATTTTGCGTCACTTTCCAGAGGAGTTGAGGAGGCTTCGGGAGAGACTGGAGGACCGGGACAAGGAGAGAGAATGCAAACAGGACTTTGAGAGAGAAAAAGCCCCTGCTGTAGAGACACGTCTGGAGCAATGGAAAAGAGACGTGGGACGCGAGTTGAGTACCCTGAGAGGACACATCGACAGGGCCACGTCTCTAGGCAACCGGGAGGAAAGGTCAGTCACAATGGGCGAGAGCATGAGAAATGCTTAAGGCTGTTTTTTTAGGCTGTAATGGAATATAATATTAAGTGATGTGTGTGTGTGTGTGTGTGTGTGTGTGTTTGGGCTTTAGTTTCAGCTCTAAACTATGCAGAGAGGAAGTGGAACAACTCAGAAGAGAGGTGGATCTGCTCAGAAGCAAGCTGAGTGAGTGTCGATCAGACATTCTCAGTATATTTTATGTGCAGTGTGTTTACCTAAAATATTTCTATTTTTCAGTTTAATTGGTATGGTTCATAATTGTAGGTATGAATCGATTGTATTTACTGATCAATCAACATGTCTTTTGGAATGAAGATTGTGTAATGTGACGGATATGGTGTGATATGGTGTGTGTGTGTGTGTGTGTGTGTGTGTGTCGTAAGTGAGGCATGAAGAAAACATGTACCAACAGCAGTCTGAAGCAAGAGAAACGAAGAGGCAGTACGAGCACAGCTGTAAGGTACTGACACAGAAGCATACTTTTTAAACAAAAGTAATCACCATTGAACCGATATTCCGAACTGAAAATGACTTTTGCGCAGAATAAATGCATATACAGTGCATCCGGAAGGTTTTCACAGCGCTTCACTTTATCCACTTTATCCATTTTTTGTTACAGCCTTGTTCTAAAATGGATTAAATTCATTATTGTCCGCAAAATGCTACAAACAAAACCCTACAATGACAATGTGAAAGAAGTTTGCTTGAAATTTGCCACCACCGTGCTTCACTGTAGGGACAGTATTGGCCAGGTGATAAATGGTGCCTGGTTTCGTCCAGACATGAAGGCATTCAGGCCAAAGAGTTCAATCTTTGTTTCTTAAGGCCTGAGAGTCCTTCAGGTGCCTTTAGGGAAACTCCAGATGCGTTGTCATGTGCCTTTTACTGAGGAGTGGCTTCCGTCTGGCCCCTCTACCATACAGACCTGATTGATGGAGTGCTGCAGAGATGGTTGTTCTTCTGGAAGGTTCTCCTCTCTCCACAGAGAAACGCTGGAGCTCTTTCTTTTGGTCCTCATGGCTCGGTTTTTCCAAAATGTGGAAAAAGTGAATCATTTCCGGATGCACTGTAATTCACTCACGTGCATCAAAGACACGATTCTGTTCGCATGCCAAGTAAAACGTAAACGCCGTAGTAACTGTCACTGGACATATTTCCGTTCATCAACTAAGCACTGTGAATCACTGTATGAATAATAAGATGTTGGAATTCTGTTCGGTAGTCTGTGAATCCCAGCACAACAAGGAAAAATCCACCCCGAACAATTTACATACATAATGCGCACACAAGTAATCTTTTTGTAGCTGCGACATCTCTATCACAATCGTCTTCTTTTTTTTTTTTCCAGACCCTGGAAACGGTTACCGACTCTTACCGCACTCACAACTTTGAACTTTCCAGGATCATCTCGCAGTACAAGCACACACAGCAAGACGTGAGAGATCTCGGGTACGTATGCGCAGCGGTGCTCAGTAACAAAGTAAATGTAATTAGTTACTGTACTTAAGTAACTTTATTGCGTATTTGTAGTTTATTGAAGTGTTTCCATTTGGGGAGACTTTTACTTTTAACTTCACTACATTTCAAAGTCAAATATCGTACTCGGGGTCGAGCGCGCGCTCTGTTTTGAACTTGTTCTGATTGGCACTTGGTGGTTTCTACTTATCACTAACATACAGTTCAGCATCAGTTCAAAAGCAAGCAGAAGCTTTTTTTTTAGAGAGGAATAAATGATGGGGGAAAAAAAACGATTTTTTTTAAACAGTTGAAAAGAAGGTTTTGGACTCATGATAATTTGAATAGATATCAGTGTTTGAGTCCTTAATATCATTCTATTAATAAATCAGTGTGCTGAAAGCAACATTAGAGTCTTTACACATAAACTGAGCTGATTAAGATTCTGGTGACAAAAATGATAATAGGAGCATTATAGACATAATAATTCATAGTACTTTGGATACTTAAGTACATTTGAAGGCAAATATTCTTGTACTTTTACTCAAGGGAACGTTTAAAGGGAGCATTTTTACTTTTCTTGGAGTAATATTTTACCTCTTGTATCTCTACTTTAACTCAAGTACATGGTTTGTGTACTCCGTCCACCACTGCATATGCACTAGTGAACAAGCCCTACATAAGATTCACAACTTTGTGATTTGTTCTGTATTGTTTATGATTCAAGTTTTTATATATTTTTTAACTGAATTTGCATATTCTAGCCTGTAAATAGACTAGACGGAGTAAACGGATGTTTCTTCAACATTAAATAACGTTACTATCCTAGAACGTTCGACTACAATTATATAGGAGAACCAGATTTCCACTTCCTTTCCATAGGAACCATTAGAAAGCTTGGAGTTGCCTGGAATGTAACTTATACTCGACTTGAGCTTGAGAGATCCTTCTCGAGACTTGCGTTTTTTATTAACACTAACACTGTTTTTAATGCTTTCATCATTTATTCACCAATCACGGTATTAGAAATCACATACTAATACATGGTAGGGCCTGTCATTGCAGCCTCAGAACAGCCTCCACTCTCCCATGGCTTGTATTAGAAACTTCCCTTGAGATTCTGGTCTATGTAACATGATTGCAACACATAATTGCTGCAGATTTGGTCGCTGCACGTTCATGCAGCGAATGCTTTGTCCCCCAAGGGGCTCTGTCGCATTCTGTTCTGGTGACTGAGGAGGATTTCGAAGTCGCCTGAACTCAGTATCAGTTTCTGGAGATAGTGCTTTTAATGGAATTGTGTCCATTATAAGATGGAAATGTGTGTGCCAAGTAAACATTCTCCACACTATTAAATGGCCTCCACCAGCCTGAACCACAGATTCATCTGATGTTGCCTAGTTGTGACTTCAGCATCTGCTTTTTTGCAGCAGAAATTAAGCTTAGAGCAGACAACGTTTGACTGATCTCTAAATATCCAGTGTCCATGAATCCGTATCTACTGTAGCTTCTCGTAACTGGCCGAAAATGGAACCCCATGTTGGTTCCTGTTGTTGTAGCCCATCCATCTCAAGGTTGGATATGTTGAGATGCTTTTCTACTCACCACGGTTATTAAGAGTGATGATTTGAGTTACCATAGCTTAACTGACTCCAATCTGACTATTCTGTTCTGACGTCTCATCTCAACAAGCTGCCGCACACATGGATGTTTTAGGTTTTTCGCGCCATTTTTTTGGCAAATCTTATGATCGTTAACACGGTCAATGAGTCAATGAGATCATATTTTGTCTCATTCTGATGTTTGATAGATCATAACTGAAGTTCTTGCCCTGTATGTACCTATTTTTTTGACTATTATATGATAGGTTGGTTGAATTATTGAATGAATGACACATGAATGAATGAATGAATGAATGGCATGACTTATACTAGAATAACAGTTATTATGTGCTTAAATACTTTCCCTGTACCCTCTGATTATTGGTGTGTGTGTGTGTGTGTGTGTGTGTGTGTGTGTTAGACTTACAGTTTCTGGATTGAAGGACGAAGTGAGAGGCCTAATTCTGAGAGACGGACTTGACACACCTGCAGAATTGCCACGGAAGTCAAGTAACAAACACACACCTGTATACTTTTGTGTCTTCTCCCAGTCCTTTTCTTGTTTTCTGTCTCCATTTTTACCCTTTGTCTTCTTTCCCAAGATGCTTTGGAGGCAGCGGTTGCTGTGGAGATGAGTCCCCGGAGTCGGTTGCTGTCAGATTCGGATGATGATTTGAGCCCCACCCCCAGTCTTGGAGATGTTAGCTCCGATGACCAAGACGCATCCTGGCTGGGGGAATCAGGTTGAACACCACTGCACATACAACCACACCTTTTTTATGCTTACAGGTTTATTATACAGGACACAGACATAATATTAGTCTTTTGGGTGTGTGAGTTGATTCATAACATCTACAAAAAAAATCCCACACACAGAGATCAAGACACTGAAGGCAAAAACAACGTAGCTAGATTTAAAGTGCGAAGGACATAATACAGTATTAATCTGATGTAAGTGCTATTTAAATTGGAATGCACAGTGTATATACACTAGAGGTCGACCGACCGATCCGAGAGGATTTTACCGATCGCATTTGACGATAACCGATTTATCATTCAATAGTTTTTAAAACGGATGCTAGATAAAAATCAAACACTCCATGTAATATAATACAGAACTTTTTTTAAAAACTAAAACCGAATCCTGGAATTTTTTTATGAATATATAAATTATATTAATAAATACTGAGGAAAATAAGAAACATGCATTCAAACTAAAACAAAAAGTAATACTCAAAATAAATACAACAGTTACATCCAGAATGAAGAAAAAACAGACTTCAAAAATCAACAGCACTTGGAGTCAGTGCATCGCCTCTAGAGGCCGCTCTCGTAATGTGTAACGCAACCCGGAAAAACTATAGGTAAGGATTTTTTTGCCGATAGTTCCAGCAATCAAGTATCGGGTTCCCGATTAATCAGCAAAACCTATGAATCGGCTGACCTCTAGTATACACACAGCCACACACACTCATACACAAGCTATATTTTTTTATTGAATTGTTACATACCTAAGTGCATAGTTGGTATATTTCTTAATAATCCAGATTTAACCAATGTGTGTGCACACTGCAAAATTAGCACGTGAAGTAATCTTAAATAATAGTCAAATCTATCTAGAACATCTCATTATATACTGAACCAAATATAAGATTTTTGGACATTATTACTCACTCCAAACTTATTTCCTCAATCTATTGGCATATCATTTTGCAGAAAAATGCTTAAAAAACAAAGATGATCTGCCAATAGACCTACAGGTGCATCTCAATAAATAAAATAAATCATTTAAAAGTTTATTTATTTTAGTAATTCAATACAAAAAGGGAAACTCGTATATTACATAGATTCATCACACACAGACTGATATATTTCAAGTGTTTATTTAGGAAGTTTTAGAGCGCTTAATGCTTCCCTCTGCTGACCAGCTTTATGGAGATGCTGATTTCATTTTCCAGCAGGATTTGGCACCTGCACACACTGCCAAAAGCACCAAAAATTGGTTAAATGACCATGGTGTTGGTGTGGTGACTGGCCAGCAAACTCACCAGATCTGAACCCCAAAGAGAATCTATAGGATATTATAAAGAGAAAAAAAATGAGAAACAAGAGACCAAAAAATGCAAATGAGCTGAAGGCCACTGTCAAAGAAACCTGGGCTTCCATATCACTGACTGATCACCTCCATGCCACGCTGAATTGAGGCAGCAATTAAAGCCAAATGACCACCTACCAAGTATTGAGTACATATATAGTAAATGAACATACTTTCCTGAAGGCCAACAATTTACTAAAAATTTTTTTTTTTCTTCTTATGAAGTATTACAATTTTTCGAGATAGTGAATTGGTGGGTTTTTGCTAATTGTGAGCCAAAATCATCACAATTAAAAGAAATAAACACGTGAAATATATCAGTCTGTGTGATGAATCTATATAATATACGAGTTTCACTTTTTGTATTGAATTAATAAAATAAATAATCTTTTTAGTGATATTCTAATTTATTGGGATGCGCCTGTAGTTTAAGCTTTAGTTGATTACACATGTCAAGGAATAGGTTCAATAAGCATATAGTTAGGTTATTGTAATGTCCATTTGCACTTCACACACATGCGCTAATGTTTTGTGATTCTGGTTTGAGGTGATGTAGTGCAGAGAGACAGAGAAAGAAAATTCCCTATTTGCTCATCTTCTGAACTGTTATATTTGTGATGGGAATGAGAATCCCATACTGGTCGTTCGGAAGTGGAGCAAACACACACGCACACACAAAAGTTCATACATACCTGACCAGCCATAAAGTTGGTCATTACTATATGACCGCACCGTTCGGATTTATAATAACGAGCAATGACTCAGGCTGCAGGGAAAAAAAAAAAATCACGTTTGCTTTCTGTACTTACAACCTGCACTGAGATTCATACAGCAAACTTGAGCAGAATGAAATTGTTGATCTAGTGATTTATTTATTATTTATTTAATGAAGAGACATTCATATTGTAATATTGGATGGAGTCTCCATTGCTGATGCTTTTTGTAACAGAGGCAACCTGAAAATTTTTTGACTTGGGGAAAAGTCTTGGAGGACTTGAAGGAATTTCTTAATCTTTTAGAAAATAATTTTGCTATGTTTTGCTATATAGGAAAATAATAGGATGCTTTAACATTCTATTCATTACTCGTTCTAAACTCTAATGACCGCCTTGTATGATCACTTTAATCATCGTTAAATCCACTTGGTTGTTCCACTCTGCATTTAGCCCCGAAACTGAAAAGCCAGCAACGGGTTTCACATTCGAGCCTGACAGGAAGTGACCTCAGCGACCCTGCGAGTGAATTTGGGAGCACCCGTGTTGACCTAGACAGCAGAAAGGGAGGAGCTTCAGACAGTTCTCCAGATCTCAGTCTCTGTGACCTTTGACAACAGAAAGCAATGATTGCTGGTGCAAGTATGATCTGCTGTTTGGTCAGGCAAAGCAAATAATACTGAAATACCTTGTTTTGAAGAAATGCACAGAATATTGCATACATGTATTGCACACAGTTATACATTTTTCTGGATTGTAGATATGGCCGTGACGGCTTCTAGATTATTCTGACTATTGCAAAACAATGAGTGTTGTGTGGTGAAGCATCACTTGGCCATGACTTACCACTACCAGACAGCAGAGGTGTATGTAACTCCAGTTACAGTCTTCATCCAGCACATTTCATGTTGTTTTCAGGAGCAAATCATCTCAGAACTATTAGAGACCCAGTTTAACCAGTATGTCTGACAGAACATACTGGCAGTCCTCCTCATTTCCAGAGTTACATGTCATTGTTAATTATGCTAAAGTCACTCACACGTCTGTTTTGCTTCAGTAATACTGATGAAATAGCTCTTGAAATGCCATGCAGTGTATTGTTTATCAGAATTAAACCATGGATCTATTTTTAAACTGTTGTCCAGACTGTGGCTCATGTGAAGTTTGAAACTGTGCTCATGAACCAGACTAGAAGTCTTTATTTCACTGTTGCTCTTGTGGAAGCTTTTTATCGATGTGCCAACATTCGGCTGAGCAAGCCACACTTATTTTACTAAATTTCTGTTTTCTTTTTTTCCTTCTTTTATTTTCCTTTCCCTAGAGAGAGCTCTTTGACACTTTACTGCAATAAATATTTTTCGAAGCCTTTTTAGGCCCATGCATATTAAGTAAATTGTTGTACATTTTTATAATATATATAAAAAATATTAAATGTATGTATGTGTAGGAACTGTGTTGAATGGCAAAACTGCATTTAGTTTGTAGTTAAAATAAAATCACTCAAACCTTTTTACCAAATTATTGTCTGTCCAAATTACGATTGTAATATTGATGAGACAAGAAAGCGTTTATGTTGTAAAGAAATTTTATAATTGTAATAAAAAAAAGCATTTGGAACATCAAAACACAGGCTTTAGAAAATAAAAAAATACAAAACAGGACTTCTGGGACATGAAGCAGAAAAAGAAAAATCACACAAGGGTCCGGTGATGTTTTTTTTTGTTGTTGAAATTTTTCAGTTATAAACGTGTACAAACTTCAATAATTCAGCCAGAAGACTCAGCAACATTGCTATATTGAACATGAATACATTATTCGACAATGAGAGCAGAATTTGGAAGGAAGTAAATGTCGAAAAACAAATGCATATGCCAAATTTGTTTCTCGATCACATAAAAACTAAAAGATAGTGAAAGGAAAAAAAAAAAAAAAAAAAAGCAGCCACATGCTGTGAGTCATTGTGCAGAAGGCACCAAATTAACCCTTTTACTTGTGGTTGCTGTACAATGGTGAAAACGATGATAAGCTCAGAAATGTTTGGAAAAAAATGTGTTGCCTCGATGATCAATGCCGCTCCTATAGTGCTCTGTACAGACAGGATGGCTCTGTTCGCTACAAGCACGCACTCGTTCCACAGACACATGAGCGCGTTTCACACACCGTAATCAATCACTGAATATGAAATGATGGACATTTCATTATTATGGGCGCTTGCGGCGCAGGAGCTACAGGATTGAGCCAAGCTTTTTTTTTTTTTTTTTTATTTATTTACAAAGCAAATAACGAGCACCTTTCAGGAGTGTACGTTTACAGAACATCCAGCTAATACAAGCAAGATTACAAGCATGGCGGGGAAAAAAAAAAAAAAAAAAAGATCGGATTTCACTTTTACGAAATGAAAAAAAAAAAAAGCTGTATACAACACACCACTCCCCACCCCAGCCCTTTCGCACCTCCCATAATAAAGTGCAAACATAACCTACTGAATAGCGAGACACTAAAAGCGTGTTGATTCTGTGAGATCCGCGATCGCACACACGAGCGTCTTGGCGGGTTTAGTTAAAAGCTTAAGTCCTAGATCACTTTACACGGAAAAAAAGGACGATCGAAGAATAGTTCAACCCCCGTAAGCAAGATTTCGAACAGATACACATCAGGCACACGTGAGGCATCTGCAGTATCTATTATTAGCTGAACTCTGAATAAAAAATAAATTAAAAAAATTCAACAACGACACATTTGCTGTCACCATGTGCTCTCTCTCTCCACACACAGTCCCTAAAATGGCAGAAAGTGTTGGCTAGACACACTTTTTTTTTTTTTTTTTTTTTTTTTTTTTTAGAACAGACACCAGTATTTGTGGGTTTGCTTCAATCGATCACCGTAGACTCTGATGACAGACTACAAAGCGAACGACTACACGCTCATCCAGGCAGCACGCCAATCATCCGAACATCAAAACTCCTCTCTGGTCAGCGTTTCCCAAAGCTTGAAACGAACCTCTCAATTAAAACGCCATTTTGTGACCTTGCAGATCTTCTGCTGTATCGACTGTTTCGGAGCTCAGGGCTCCATTTAAGGCCTCTTTTTCTGGCTATTTATAGAGGAATCCTACAGAATGAAACCTGAATTTCAATTCGACTATAAACTCTAAATTAAAGTGGGTACGTTTGTTGTATACTTTGAATCGAAGGGGAAAACAGCGTCCTGGCACTGATACCGTGTCTGATTTATGATACATAAATGATTGGTCTACTGGACTGCTTTCATTTCTTCAAGAGCAGACCAAACACTGCATTGTGTCTCCTAACACAAGTCATGTATACAGCATAACATACACACACTATACAATGCTAGTCAGTCAAAACCCCTATATTTAAGCTTGTTTCTTTCAATTTGATCATATAATAGTTTTCAAATCTGAAACACTTATCCATCAGTGAATGAGGAAATGTTTATTATTAAATGACTGAGAAATGACTAATTAAATTGGGATTTTTCAAGGGTTGGAAGGAAAAAGGTGTATGTGTTTTACACGTAGCACTGTCTATGAGTCTTCGAGTCATTTGCATACAGGCATAACAATTTTGCCCTCCGTGTGCACTTGTTTAGAGTCCCAGTAGCGTCTTAGAGGCGTAAATCCCTCCGCTATTATTCTGTGGCATTAAAAGTGATTAAATCAAACACAAAATGCCAGTCATACACACACACACACACACACACACACACACACACACACATATATACACAAACAAATACAGCTGACCAGGAGCTTAAAAATTGTGAAGTAAAAGGCACATTACTCCTTTGGTCTCCAATTTTTATAAGCAAGGTGAATATCGTGTCATTTTATGTAAAGAGTTTTGCACCAAGATGGATTTGGACTGGGGGACGTGTTTAAAGATCATGTCCTCATCATGCACCCTCACTATGAGGGATTTAAAATGATCCAGACAAAACTAAGCCTCTCATTTAGCCACCAAGCCTCGGTTTTCTGTTTAAAAGAAATATCAGATATTAATATTAAGCATCCATTTGCCTGTTTAAAAATGGAATTAGGCTCCCCGATAGAGTCAGCAGCCCCCTGTTTTTTTGGGGAAACAGCAGACTCGCTTCTGTATAGCGCAGGACTTTGTGATGTTCTTCCTCCAAATAAAAAAAAAACCCAAAAAACAAAAAGCCCCCTAAAATCAAAGCTTGCTCGATCCGGACTTTGTTCAGTTCCAACTTCAAAATCGGAACTGGACAAACAATGAAAGGTTATAAATAAAAAGGGATTCGAGATGAGCTAAGAGGAGGCCTGGGTGTTGTTCAAGGCTTTGCCAAAAGATTTCTCGTGACCACTCAGTAGCTGTACATAGAGAGAGGCGTGTCCTCCATCATATCATCCTAGAACACAAAAATTTAACTCATATCATATCATGGCACATAAAAAAAAAAAATAATGAGTGTACTCATTTATTAAACTTTGGAATCGAGGATAAAAGATAGTCATAGCCAGAGAACATCTTTTGAGTATAGAGACTCACCATGGGTAGATCCTGGAGTCGACGGAATTCCGGGCGTTCGTTTCTGCGTCTGAATTTGAGGAAAATTAGAAGAGACACCACGGCGGCGGTGACGACAAACACAGACACCAGACCGACTACGAGTGGATCCATTGATGTAACAGAGTCTGAAATTCCCAGGGAAAAAAAAGGAAAGAAGAGAGAGGAAGGAAAAATTATTACTGTCAATTCTGCACAAATCGGCAGATAAAAAAAAATTAATAAAAATAAAATAAAAAAAATCAATAAAATAACATCCCAGGCTCTGAGTTTTATTTTGTTTGTATGGCACTTTTAATAAAGGAAATTCCCTCAAAGCATAACATGCATTTCAAGATTCAAAAGGTGAGAGTAGCAACCATAAGCTTCCAACATGAGGAACACTTGTTATCATCTGGGTGACAATGCGATTATAAATTATTTATCTTCTACATTGTATACTACAGTCAGTATAGACTGTGTACAGAAAAACTTGGAAGCATCAAAATTTCTACATTTCAAGTTTTAACAAAGTCTCTTGTATGAGTGACTGTATTCCTAATGCTGTCCAAGGAAATGTTTGGTATTTGCATTGCACATTTTTGTATATTTAATAAAATAAAAAAAAAGAAGAAAGAAATACAGA
The DNA here is from genome assembly GCA_014706435.1 of Silurus glanis. Classification (NCBI taxonomy): domain Eukaryota; kingdom Metazoa; phylum Chordata; class Actinopteri; order Siluriformes; family Siluridae; genus Silurus; species Silurus glanis. The sequence continues at coordinate 4,708,051 of JAAIIK010000025.1, forward strand.
GGCGGAATTAAAACCTTCAACGTGACACACATTCATTCACGACAGCCTTTCTTTACTCAGATATAAAAAAAATATAAAAACTCCACAGAAAAATAATTTTTAAAAATCACTAAACATTTGTTTTACTGATGCGCCAAGTCTCAAATCAAGCCCCAAAATCCGCCATGATGGACACATCCGGCAATCAAAACCGTCCGTGTGGAAACAGCAAAAGATCCGTTTGGTGTCCTGGTGATTTACGTAATTTTAAACACTGTAATTACTTTTAAACATTTACAAGAGTATTTTTTATTGGTGGCACAGTCATCTGAAAATGTAAATCACTGGCTCAATGCAAATAAAAACAAGTAATTGAAATCTTTGTTTTTTTTTCTATGCTCTTTTTTATCGTGGTTAATTGACACTGAAAAACATCTATGACTTTTGAAAGATGCTTAGATTTAATGCTCTACGTTGAGTTTGGTATCACTAATAATAAACATACATTTGCATGAGGCATCCATATTCGTCCATGCCCATGTTGATTAGAGTATTTGAACTTGAAAGTATTTATTTAAGGCACACTTAGAACAGATAAATGTGCGATTAAGTTGCGATTAATCGTGATTAAATATTTGAAATCAACTGACACCCCTTGTCAATTATTATGCAAGCTAAGAAATCACATATGTGCTACAGACAGCAAAGTAAAACGTCCAAATCTGCAAAAAAACAAACAAACGTGAAATCGATCTGAAGTTGGACATTTTTATCTTTAAGATTTCAAATTCATACCAACAGAAAGGTGAAACTGGAAATAGAAATTGAGGCCACATTTTAGCAGAAAATGTATTTCATATACTGGGCTTTATTTCAGTCTAATTCTACTGGAAAACTCTGTGCCTACCTTAACATTTACACCCCAATTTACATATGAAAAACCAACATTACTTCCAACATTACTTGCAATTGATAAAAGTTCTTATTTTGAGCATCATCATCATCCATCTTGCTCCTTGAGTTAAAAGTCGCTCCGTCAATAGATCTTAGTCAGTCTTTTTCATCATTAGTTGAACAATCGCTGAATAATTCACTAAGTTCTTGTTCTGTCAGCTACATTTCGTCTTATTAATATTCCTTTTTATAAAGTCTGTAGGCACTTTTCTGTGTTTTGATGATGATTTATAACTGTGATATTTGTATTTAAACCTATTTTGCTTAGGCTTAAGCCCATTTCAGTACAAAGACATAACCCAAGCGTGGTATTAAAAGTGTGAAAAAGCCACAATTAAATTGCAAAAAAAATCCAAGACAATGTTACAATGTAGTCTAAATAAAAATGATATCATTTTAGTCAAATATGTCTATGTTTTCTATATATATATATAAAAAAAAAAAAAAAAAGTTCTTGTTCATGTTCTGTTTCTTTATTATTTGTGGCCATATTCCAAAATTTGGCTGGAGCGACATGTAACAAGTATTCCCAGACTGCCACAGATTTCGTAATTTTTCCGGTCTGGAATAAGACGGGGTGGTCCTGGTAATCACAGGCCCTACAGTGGAAATGTGGCCTACTTTATTAATCCTGTCCTGCTCAGCCTGTGATTCACTGAGGCACAATTTCTTTATTGGATGCACTGCATCTGAGTAAGTAACTGAGTAAGCAAGTTCTCTTAAGTTTGCAGTGCAAAGCAGATTGAGTCGCATGATTTTAGTGCATGACGCAGAGGCGAATAACCACCAGTGCAAAGCACAGTGAATAAATACCATGTATCAATAAATTAGTCATGGATTATACCACTTGTAACAGAGTCATTCGCCAGCGGTGACAAATGAAAGCGGTCATTGGTGTTCACAGTGCAAAACTGACTGAATTTATTCAATTTTAAAATATGTAATTCTGTTTTTTTTATTTTATATACAGGATGTATATAAATCTACTCTACAAAGACAAAGTAGTGACATAAAATGACTTATTTTAATTAAGCATAATAGTTATAAGAGTGAAAAAGAGATTACGTGTGTGCATCTGTGTTGTGCCTCTATTAAAAATGAAGCTGTTGGTGTTAACTCATTCTACTATTTAAAAAAATTTATATATTTCTATATTCAGGGTCATCTCCAGTACATCAAATTTAATTTGTGCCACAGATCAGGTTTTAAAATTCCCATATATTTCATGCAGTAGTTACACAGTCAACATCAGTACACAATGGACATTTAAATGAACTACCTGAGCATTCAATGGTTTAAAAGCACGCCTTCTAGCCTCTGAGTTATTAAGCAGTATAGTATTCAAACAGATGATTGCATAAATATTTTTCTAAATGTTACCGTGTGTGTGTGTGTGTGTGTGTGTGTGTGTGTGTGCTATATTAACCCAAGTTGGCAAGGGAACAAAGCTCAGTCTGTTCACTTGTTTTTTCAGTGTAAAGACGTCCCTGGCCCAGACCAGCCTTCAAGCTTTCAAAATTATAATCATGCTCTTGTTCTCTACACACAAATCCCCCCCAGTTACAAAAAGGTGTGCGAGAGTGTGTGTGTGTGTGTGTGTGTGTGTGTGTGTGTGTGTGTGTGTGTGTGTGTTATGATAATAGGGTAATAAACGGGAGGCTACTTCATTTGTAACACCAGAACAAAGTCACACACACACACACACACACACACACACACACACACACACACACACGAGAGAATCCATGCAACAAAAGCAGCCCAGCAAATCAAAACATGGACAAGAAAACAAGTGCTGCACTGTTTCATTTATACACACACACAAAAAGGATATTTAAAAAACATTACACTTACATTCGGTGTCGTCTCCAACGTTTAGCTCGGATGAGGCTACACTCTTAGCCTGGGCAGTGGTGGTGGTGGTGGTAGGTGTGCTGATGGTCCTGGTGGTTGGAGCAGATGCAGTGTCTTTGGTGGTAACAGTTGTGGAGTTGCCCCTGCTTTGAGTGGTTGTTGCTGATGGGCTTGTGGTAATCTGAGGACCAGTGGTGGAAGAAAGGCTCTGAGAGAGTGTGGGAGCTGCTGAAGTTGTTATAGGCCCAGGAAGTGGTGTGTTGGTGGTGTTGGTGGTGAAGGAGGTGGAGGATAGTGTTGAGGTCTGGTTATTTCCAACTGAAAGATCATCTTGGGCGTCTGTTAGGTTTTCCAGAACAGTAGTACTGTTAATGGGTGCAAGAGTATTCAACCTAGGTTCATCAGCTCCTGTAGGAAAACAAAAAAAAAAAAAAAAAAAAAAACATATTAGCTTAGATATGAAATTAAGTCAGTAAACAAGTGTTTGATCACAGTCATCATTGAACATTAAAGAACGGACACGATTAATTAAACAAGCTAAACATACGAGAACAAAGAAATCAAAACATTCTCTTTTGTAGACATGATAATCAAATGAGTCATGCTGCTTTTGTCTGCAGGCTCCACATCTGACAACGACAACTGGCAAAGTTCTCACATGATTCGACCCAAACAGATCTCGCAATAAATCCACTGTGACAAGTCATTAGGGGGCCAAGCACCAAAGGTCCACAGACACAGTTTTTTTTTAATTATTATTATTTTTTTTTTAACTATTCGTATCGATCCATGAATGCGTCTAGAACTGAATGAACTGACCCAAGGCATGGACTCCACTAGAACCCTAAAGGTGCGCTGTGGTATCTGGCACCAAGAACTTTTAAATTTAAGTCTTGTACGTTGCAACGTGAGGCCTCTATAGATTGGACTTGTTTGTCCAGCATGTTTGGAGGCCAAGTTAACACTCGTTGTTGTGCTCCTCAAACCATTCCTGAACCATAATTTTTTTGTGGCAGGGCGCATCCATAGACATCTTATACAGTCGTGGACCTCTAAGTTTTTGGAAACTGTTTGTGGAAGAACCACATATGGCTGAAAAAGTGTGATGTCTCAAAACGTTTGTCCATAGAGTGTAGATGCAGTGCTTTATTGTATTGACAACTTCAAAAGATACGTTTACGGCCATGTCCTGAGGGAAAAAAAGGCACGTTATTTAGTGCTATGTAATGCTTGGCCCTCTCAGTTGCTGTTCTTTTGTACACAGAAATTGGAAATATTTTCATATTTTTGTTGTCCTTTATTTTTATTATTTTTCTGTTGAGCTGTTTTAGCTGATGCAGTTTTTTTTTTTTTTTTTACTTGAACACAGGGGAGAAGGAAAAGCAGGTGGTATGACAAGGACAGGGTGTTACTGTGAACCGATATCTAGGGACATATGCTGAGAGAGGGGTAGTGAAATAGGAAGTTTAAAAAGAACACAGTTTGTTGTTTGTGTGAGACTGAGTCGCAGGGAGAGATGATTGAGATGTAGCTCATTTTTATGCTGTGTGGTAGCACATATCCATACGGTGGGTGTGTGAAAGTGTGTGTGTGTGTGTGTGTGTGTGTGTGTGTGCTTGTGTGTGCATGAGATAGAGTGTGTGTTAGCAGATGCTGTGGTGCTGACAAGGTGCTTTTCTGCACTTGCAAATGAACCGAAAGCAACGGAAACGTCAACAGGTTTCAAACTTTCTCGCCTTCCTGTCAAATCTCACACCACCTTTTGTTGCGCTGCCTCCCGACTGCAATCCCTCTACCCCCCCCCATCATTCTAGCTTAGCTTTACTGGGCTTCTATTGTATTTCTGTGTCCAGGGTTGTTTGATCCCATTGTTTCACAAATTAGTGTACTGCTATGATTATGCTCCATAAAATTGGCCATGCAATGGCTCAACAAATTGGAGCCAGCAGTACACATTTACTAACGCACCCCATAAATTTAGGTCAGCCTTGTAGTGTGTGTGCACACACACACACACAAATGAACTAACAATCTTTACTAGCTTCACATAAATGATGAACAGACAATCTGCACGAGCCGTGATGAGCCACAGTGTATTTTAGAGTTTTATCAATATTGCACTGAAGTTAGTGAAAAGTGCAGTATGTGTATATACACAATACATATGTGCAAGAAACCATAATCTGTTTGTATACTGAGCTGAATCTCTGCTATTCGTCTCAGATCTTCTAGACACATGGATATAAACACACGCAAACACGAAGAAGGTTAAACAGAACGGGACAGATGATTTATTTTGTTATTTCACTGCTCAAATGTTTATAGAGATGCGATATCTGTTCTTTATAATACAAAAAAAGATATATATATATATTTGACATTTTTGCGATAATGCAAGAACAAAACAATGCAACATTAACAAAGCTGTTCACAAACGAGCAGAAAGCACAATGCATCATAACGTTGTGGGATATCAGAATGCCAAGCGATTTGAGCGCAACCGATAAATCGACTTCAGTTTCGTGGACGCAAGCGCACGTATGCCAAGAAAACGCCACCGTGTTTTACCCCTTTATCCATATGTAATGTACATAATACACACCATTATTTATGCAGGTGTCATGCATGTAAGCCAATAAAAGGAAATCGTTTTTGCAGGCTAACTGAGATCCAAGAGAAGAAGTAAAAACTGAGAGCCAACAACAAAACTAAAGAGAGAAAGGAGGGAAAAATGTTTCAGTGAATCTAAAGTTAGAGGTGGGGGCGTCTGTAATTACTACAAACAAAACATTCATATAAAACTAGCGAAAGTCAAAATCAGGTGCAACACAGAGCTACCTGAAGCCTCAACAGCAGTTACTTTACGTGAACTGTATTTCTATCTTGGTTCCCATATAATGGGGTCTCAAAAGTTTGGAAAGTCTTTTATGGATTGTGAGACACATTAGACAAGCTAGGTAAAGTTCTGTGGACAGACAAGTCCAAATTTGACAGGTTTGGGTCCAACAGAAGAACTTCTGATCTAATACAGAACAGAAGAGAAGATGTTAGCAGACTCTCTCACACCCACAGTCAAACATTGAGGTGAAAGCCTACTGGTCTGGGGTTGTTTTGGAGCAGGGAAGGTTGGAGACTTCTCCCTGGTGAAAGGAAAACTGAACCAACATGGCTACCATTCCATACTTCAACACCATACAATTCCACCAGGACTGTGGCAAACTGGAACTGACTGGACCATACAACAAGACAATGACCTGAAGCTCTGTAAGTGTGAGCAAACAGCCAGCTGGAGTGTAATAGATCATGGAATGGCCTGTGCCCAGTCATCCCACCTAAATCCTATTTAACTGCTCTGGGATGGACTGGATCACAGGTCAAAAAGAAATCTCCAAGCAAAGAACACCTTTGAAAAGTTTTAGAAGAGACATTGCAAAGTATTTCAAATGAATGTTTGGAGAAACAACCCGTCCAGATGCCAAGAGTGTGTAAAGCAGTTATTTATGCTAAGGGAGGATTTTGAAAATAAAGTTGAAACCTCTGTACATTTTTATATTTGTTTGGTCAAAGTACATCTTCATACTGTTAAAAAAAAAAAAAAAAAAATATATCACCTAGTTTGCTACATATAAACAAAAGGAACATGCATGTGTCTCTCAAAAACAATAAAAGACTAGGCATTTCCAAATTTTATTTTGTTACTTAAAAGATTCAATTGACGTTTAATTAAAGCCCTAAACAAAAATATTTAGGTACGCAAAGTTTACTTCCTTAGCAAATAAATGGATTTTGACAGCGATTTTGTCTAGTCTTTGTTTATCATCTATTGTGTTCTCTTGTCTCCATTCTCCTTGACACCACCAAACTATAAAGATGTTTGTAAAACTGCTCAGATTCCTTGGGGGAATTGCTGAACAAAATATACATGAGGTCCTACACAAGTCTAACGCAAAAATACTTTAAACACAATCCTTTAAAAGGTCGTTTCCACTGTCTCTTTTCTATAACCATAAAGGATCTGACGTATAAAGGATGTATAAAAGGGCCTTAACCCCTAAGTATATGAATGCAGTGTGGTTGTTTATATATACCCACTGTGTCCAGGATATACATGAAAACATCTCCAGCTTCTTTGGTAGCACAGTAGGTAGCATTTCTATGTCATATTCTGAAGTTCATGAGTTTGGTCCTTACACTGGGTAAGGGAGCTTTAAATGGGGAAGTGGTAGCTCAGCGGTTAAGGCTCTGGGTTACTGATCGATGGTTTAAACCCCATTATCACCAAGCTGCCACTCTTGGGCCCTTGAGCAAGGTTCTTAACCCTCTGTGGATACTGTGTCATGGCTGACCCTGTGCTCTGACCCCAGCTTCCTAACATTACTGGGATATGCAAAGTAAGAATTTCACTGTACTGTAATATTCAAATGACAAGTAAAAAGCACCTTTTATCTGCAGACATTTAAGAATTTGCTTTATATTAATAATTTTCTAAATTTCCAGGTATATTAAAAAATTAATTTGGTCAGTCTGTCTGTTAAGAAAAAAAAAACATTTATGTATTTTTGTTGCAGCTCAATTCCTCTCCTTCCTCTAATCAAATACCTCAACTTGCTACTTCTTTATTACACTAATGCAAATCTGTGCATGGATTTGGGTCTTTGTGATTGTGTCTACTGCAGCCCATACAAATATCAATGGTCATGAACAGCCTAAATCACTGGTAAAGCTACAAAAAATAATTCAAGTGTCATAATATGGATTTGCAAAGAAGCACACGTTTGTTTTTTTTCGCTTGACCAGATTAAAAATAAAACCTATGAAGCCTGACCTGGAGCGACTGTGCTGTCCGCTGTATCATTGAAGCTCTGGCTGCGGGTGGTGTTAACAGAAAGATCTCCCTTGGAGGAAGTGTTGAGTGTAGGACTTGAAAAGGATTCTGGCTTTGCAGTCGAAGACCTCTGCGGAAATGAGGAGGTGGACGGCGTGGTGAAGTTCAGTAGACGTGCGGGTGAGTTGAGATCATCTTCACCTGGGGGTACATGTGCATAAATTTAAGAGTGTCAATCTCATGTTGGCTACATTCAGGAATCTATAACAACATAACGGCTTTATGGAAATCGATGACTTGCACACGTTGGAGAAGGACTTCCTGGTAGCAGCTCATAGACAAGCATAATGGGCTAATCATGTGTTTGTGGGTGGCAGAGAGATGATCATAGGGGGAGACAGAGGGAGAGAGAATCTATATTAATTTGTAAACAACAGAGTCAGAGAGAAACACAATACTGACAAAGCTGCTGATTAAAGATTCCTCTGTAATGCATTAAATCGGAGCAAACCTGATTTTCTGATGGGAAATGAGTCCTATTCGGACATTTTATGAATAAGGAATGAGCATTCGATGTCTAAGTAATTAAAACCCCAGGGGGGAATTATGATTCGCATAGACACCCACTGAAGACAATACCTTTGCTGCAATGCTGGACCACAAGAGCAAAAATTATAGTAATTATGAAGTTCTATTTCACGATCATATCTGCTGCCTTGGAGTTTCGCTACAAACAGCATGTAAGCAGTCCAATTAAATGTATGTCGAGGGGGAAAAAAAGTGTCACTGTTATATGACATTGTCTTTGCCATATCTTTTATAATTCAATATATTAATAATAATAATAATAATAATAATAATAATAATAATAATAATAAATATATACATATATACACTCATCTAACTCAAATCATTCAATATATAGATCATTGTTTTATGGAGGAAAATAGACACCAGCTAGGTTTTTGCTAAGAAGAGTCAGCTAAGAAAAGAAAAAAAGAAAAAAAAGAAAAAGAGAGCGGTCTCCATGTTTTCAACCCATTCACCAGCTTAAATGCACGAGACACATTTCCAATCTCCAACTTTCCACTTCATAGGGAAGTCGGATACAGGATTAATGTGCCTTTCTGTCTTGTTCTGATTCATTCTTTCGAAAAAATTGCTTTCATTTGCATAACACTTGTTAACTTTAACGACTCTGCATTCTCATACTATCTACTGCTGAGGTACTCAAAGCAGCCATACAGAATCAGTAGTGAACACCTGCTTTAAATCATGAACTCTGTGCTCTTCTCTTTCCCTGCGATCACATCGAGTCTTCCATAGAAACCCATATCCTTTCTCTTTCCCGTACACCCCGTCCCTCCCTTTCCTGCCCTGTGACCATTTTTGAGAAAAGCCAGTGACTCACTGTTAATGTTATTAGAGTACTGATAGAGAGGCATGCCTCCCTCATAGCAATCCTAATCACTCACAAACACTCACACAGAGCCGAAAAAGAGCAGAGAAGTGGCGTACAATTCTTCCTACTAAACATGAGCACACAAAAATTTAAAAATATGTGTTACAATTATCTGCATCCAGGCTAAAACAAACTCACATTGGCTGAAAAAACATATGGCTGGTGTCTCACCAAATAGACTTATGCAGTATCATTTATTTTTCTTTTTTATTTATATAAAACAGAGTTAACTCAGGGATCCGAGCTAAGCAAATGCATGAAAGTTAACAGGTTATGCTGTATATCCAAAAATAATGTAATAATCCCCACCCATTAGATCACATAAGAGCCAACACATATCGAGAGTAAGAGCGAACACATGCTTCTTTTGAGACATATGCAGCTCTGGAGCTGCTGTTCAGGTCATATCACAGGGCAGCTGGAAAGGACCACCAATTGTGCTTCTGTATACACAAGCCAGTGTTTTGGGAACATTAAGTGAGCTACACAATGAGATACTCAAATGTTGATTATGGGCTAACAAAAAAAAAAAGTGTTCAAACACTGGATAAGAAGTTTGACATTGGAGGCAGGTTAGATTTATGTTAACCTTTTTTTAACAAGAGCCACTACACCCAATATGTAAAAACAGAACAGTAGCTCTCACCCCTTTGTTACCCCCCCCTTTCGATCTAAATAGTATCTCAGAGCAGCTGACGCTCTAAAACAGTACTCTCTCTCACACACCACAAGTCAGTGTCCTCAGGGAGGTGTGTGTGCACACGCTCAGCCCGATCTACCACACCCTGAGCCCCACAATATTGGCCCTGTTCTCCAGAGTGATGGAGCATCAAGCATTACACTCGTCTGACGCAAACACACACTTGTGAGCACCGCAAAGCACAACGACCGCATTTATCACAAGTAATTAGATGGGGGTTTGCTCTAGTAGACCGGGAAGCTCTATTTTCACTAGGTAGCTGAAAGTATCAATGTTGTTGGCTAGCTACATACCTGAAGTCGGCCATTGTAACCCGTGTTTTCTGGTCAAAACATTTGAAAGGAGAAGAGTGACAATGACGGTCTTGTTGCAGCATTTCCTGAGAGTTATAACTGGTTTAGGGTGAAAGAGAAATGGTGAAGAGAAGTGCACCATTTTTGGATTGTAAGCAGGATCTGGCATGATTAGGTGTATGTGAGAAGATGGCCATCTTACCAACTATCTATCCATCTATCTATCTATAAATTAATTCATCTATAAATCCATACATCTATCCATACAACCCTACAGTACACTTAAAAGCCTCAAACAAAATAACATCTGGGTTGCTTGAGCTCCAAACAGCCTGCTTTTATTTTGTAAGTAATAAGACCTATTATGTGTATATCAGTCAGAATATTAAAACACACTGTGTGCAAATATGTGGTCACTGCAGTGCTACTGCTAAGAATTATCGCCAAGTGCAGACAACACCAGTATTTATGGATATACAAGATACTGATATAAAAAAAAAAATCGAATTGCAAGGACATTGCAAGAGTTAAAATTCAACTAAAGGTCAATTCCAATTTCCAACCATGAAAAAAGAAACAGGAAAAAAAAAAAATAATAAAATTAAATAAAACACCCCTCTCACGCAGAAATGTAGGAGATCAAGCAAGTGACGTGAAATCGACATGTCTGCCCACAGAATCACTTCTTACCTTTAAATGCTGTAAATATCAACATGTAGACAAATTCGCTTGTCAGAATCCAGAACACATGCAATACAGTTCCTTGTTTTAAAGTGAGAAATTCAAATCGGTCAGCTGGGAAACATTTTGCTGACAGAAAATGAACATAAAAAGTTCTTAATGTTACATAAAAGAAAAAAATTATTAAACAATTCCTACTTTGGAGGCAAGTCGAATGAAGCATTATTTCTAGCAGAGCCAATTTACAAGATAAGGAAGAAAGAAGAACGAGTTCGGGTGAGGAATAAAATAAAAAAGGTGAGGAGAAGCAGAGAGGTGTGAAATCCCAGCAGTGGATGGAAGAAAAAAAAAGTGAGATGAAACAAAGCCTTGAAGAGAAGTGGGGAGGCAGAAGGAAAGACGATGCTTTTAATGCAGGCAGAAATGTATGCTAAATAGATTAATAAAACGGGAATCAAGGATCAAGGTCAAATGTGAAAAACAGACTGCAGAAGGACACGGAGGTAGAAAGGGGTTAAAGTGGCTGCATCAGTAGGGTCTGAATATGATTTGCTGATGAGCGGTGGTGTAGAAACCGAAGCAAAAGGGTTTCTCAGATCACCGCTGCTGCGAGTGCATACGCACACCTGGACGTGCACACCTGGCCGAGCGCTTGCTTTTAAACTAGCGTTCGTTTAGCGTGCGGTTTTGTTAATCGCAGCTTTGAAGCCGAGTTCAAAGAGTAAACATTCTCTGATCCGATGAGTTCAAACCACTACAGGGGGACTGAGGAGAAATAAGGATCGAGACAAGTCGAGGGAAACAGAAAACAAAAATGTTCAACTAATGACCTACACAAACAATGAAAAAGGTCAACAAAAGCAGTGAACAGCAGATGTGTGAAATGGCACGAATAATTATGTGAAGAATTGGAGGCTTTACTCTAAATAATACCATGAAGTTTTCGGTTTATAGTAGCGAAGATTGTTAGTTAACCAAAAGCTACTGGTTTAAAGGGAAAATCCTTAAAAGCTAGGGGTAAACAAATACAACAGCTAGCATAGACGTCTATTTTAATGCTACATTACTGTTATACTTTTTTTTTTTGCAAAGTCAGAT
>JAAIIK010000025.1:4726639-4755548 GCA_014706435.1 Silurus glanis
TGATCATTCCAAAGATGATAACTTGAAGGAATTTGGACTCTTGTCTCACTTGAATATTTGCTTTCAAAAATCTGCTTTTAATTGACTTATTCTCTATATATATATCTAGTGTACAGGTCCAGCCTGAAGACACTGTAGGGAGAAGGAGAGGCAGAACATCAGAGAAAGAGGGAGAAATGTATAAAAGAAGACAGACGACATGTTTCTACTTCTGTCAGGCTTATTTCCATGAGGTGTTAGACAGATGATCTTTCATAATTAAATATGACGTGTCTAGGGTTTAAATATCTGTCCTGTAGCCAGATGTTGTTTGTTTTCGGAAGGTGTAACGTTAAGGTGTTTGTTTTGAGATTGGAATAAAGGCTGAGGAAGGCAAGATGAGTTGATCTTGAATGATTGAGGTCATGGCTGAATCCCTGTTTCCTACATTTTTGATGTATAGCATGGGATCATTTGTCCAAAAAAAAAACAAGGCTGGATATGGTAACCGAAACTGAATATTCAGATGAAAAATAAAGACTGCGACTGATGAATGAACATGTGACATGATCCGATTCGGTTTAACTGCCGTGCTCGGGTCTGTCTTCTCGATGTTAAATACAGATTGCAGTGTAAGCCAAAAATGGCACTTTCTCTCCTCAGTGTCAGTCAGGTGTCATGTTTCCAATCCTGGACCGACTCTGCTAAACGTATCCCAGATATAAAGCGCTTTGGTTTTTTTAGTTTGTTTTTTATCATGCCACACTGTGTGATAGACAGAATCTAAACTTAGAATGAAGAAGTGCTGCTGCGGTGGCCAGCTGTTATTCACACCCCGTGTCCGTTGAGGATTCTTCTAGAAAACAAAAAGATGAGATTAGTGGCTTTTCATGAGGACTGTAGATGTGTAGTAATAATAATAATAATAATAATAATAATAATAATAACACACTCAATCCATTTTTTTAGATAATAGTTACGTTCCCTTGTTACTGGGGTAAGGAGTTTAAGCCCAGCACTGCAAGTTGCCCCTGTTGGGCCCTTGTGCAAGGCCCTTAACCCTTTTCTGCTCCAGTGGTGTTGGTGTCTGCTCCAGTTGTTTCACCCTGTGCTCTGACTCAAACTTCCTAACAATCTGAGGTTTACGAAATTTAAGAAAATAAATTTCAGTGCGTTGTAAAAGGATAAACTATGAGACCAATAAAGGCTATTGTGTCGTCTGTATGAATCGGTGTTGCAAAAAAGTTTTAAAATTGTGTTATATGATGCGTTGCTTTAGTTCAGACTATAAAGCAAACATAGGCTAATGTGTCCCTGGACATCTGCAAATCATAATTCAGGAAAATTCGCTGGTGGTCTCTGAGAGGTGATGTGTGAGGGTAGTGTTTGTAAGGGGCTGATTTTAAAAACACAATGGATTAATTATAGAAATATGTTTCACTATATTTCAAGTTCACTTGCATTTCTATTTGGTGCTTATAGTTTTGAGCTGATCTCAGTGCAGTGTGTGACAGAGATGTTACGGAGAGCAGCGTCATATTACATGCCTTACAGTGCTTCTATATTGGGTAAAGATAGATTGATATAATCACTATGACTTGGGCTAAAACGATTCGAGTACATTCGAATACAAAACAAAATCATTGAGATTTGCATTGTGTTTCCCCACGGACCATTATTACTGACGCACCACCCGTTAAACTCTGGAGCTCTAGACACAAGACATTTACACATTGAAAATGAAATCGGTTACAATCGATTGAATCGCGTGGTGTCAAACTAAGACCCCGATCCCTGGAGAGAACCCTGTCGAACAGGACCATAGGAGATGGAGACGGAACCATAGGAGACGGAACATGACGAAGCAGAGGAGCCTCGTTCAGCTTCAGCTTCAGACTTCAGGCCCACAACATTCTTACTGGTGGATGCACCATAAATGTTGGATGTTTATGAGGAAAAAAAAAGTCAGAATTCCGAGAAATAAACTCGGGATTGCGAGAAAAACATTCTGAATTAGGCAAACTTTTTTTTTTTAATGAGTAATCGAAATAAATGTTTATATTTTTATTTGGTTTTTATTTTTGTATATATTTGTATTTCTGTTTTGATGTAATATGGGATTTTAAATGCACTAAATGGGTTTAGTTTTCACAGATATTCTTGCATGCAATTTCAGCAATAAAATGTAATTTTTTTCAAAAAAAGTACTACTTATCCGATTACTCGATTAGTCGTCGGAATAATCGGTAGAATACTCGATTACTAAAACAATATATAGCTACAGCCCTCGTTAAAACGATGACATAATTCAGACATGTTGTTGCTGATTGTCATAAGTGGTCAACGGAGAGCATTTGAGCCGCATGGAAATGGCAATTACTGATCGGCGCTCTTTCTCGTCTGACCGAATCTTCTTTTCACCATCGTCTACCGATATTACCCGCAGTCTCGCACGTAGAAACCTTACAGCTTAGCAGACGCGGTTTAAGATCAGAACACTTGAGAGGAATACAAGAGGTCTGGGTGTCTTTTTTTTTCCTGGAGAGCAGAGCATGCGTCAATTCTCTGCTTTTCTGTGAAGCAGCCTTTTTGACTTTTGACTTATTGTGCATTGTGATTCAGAGCTAAACTTTTCTGCCTTCTGTTAAGTTGTATGCTTGGTGTAAGGTAAACATCAGACATTATAAATGTAAAAGTATCAAAAAGAATTGCTCATAAATCTCATCCTTCATGCTGATTAAAGTATTAAAGTCTAGTACAGAGAGGGAGTTTTTGATTCAGCCTGCTATGGCATGTACGGTATATAGAAGCCCGTTTCCGCCACTGAATAACTTTTTTTTTTATTGCATTATTGCAATAACGTTATTGCGTGTTGCGTTATTGCGACTTTTTAGCTCACAATTCTGAGATATAAACTCGCAAATTGCGAGAAAAAAAAGTCCGAATTGAGAGAAAAAGTCCGAATTGTGAGATATGAACTCACAAATGCGAGTTATAATGTCAGAATTCTGACTTGCGAGTTTCTAACTCATTTGTGACACTTTCTGGCAAAGCACATAATAGGCTTCCATATCTATGATAACATAGGCAAATCGTAAAGGATTATCATGCCAGTGTTAATATGGCCAAATCTTGTCGTCAAATAAATGGCATACAAAGCTCTGTTTACAATAAAAAAAGGTCACATATCGTGGTTTCCTATTATGTGCTTTGCCAGAAAGTGTCACAAATGAGTTTTAAAAAAAAAAATGCAGAATACTGAATTTATAACAATTGCGAGTTTATATCTCGCAGTTCTCAATTTTTTTCCCCAATTGCAAATTTGTATCCCACAATCCTGACTTTCTGACCATTCTGAATTAGGAGATAAAAAGTCTCAATTAGCGTTTTTTTTAAATTATTTTTATTGTTCAGTGGCGGAAACGGGCTTCCATACATATATGTGAAGAGGGAGCAAAAAAATGCCATTGTTTTATTTTTTAGCTGCAGACAGTCTGATGAGCTTGAACAAGTGAAAACTCAGAAGCAAACTGATTCTTACCTCCATAATATCCTGACTTCATCAGTAACTCTGCTGCAGACCATTTTGTAAAAACATCTTTAAAAAAAAAAAACAAAAAAGGACCAGCTTCATATCTTTCATTAGAGGATACTGATAGTAATATAGTTGAAAAGCTGCATTAGACATCGAACTCTATTGGACTATAAATGGGACTGACTGTGTTTTTCATTGTTTTTTAATTCCATTGAATTGGAAGACTGATAGTATAAACTGCTTTAGTTTGCAGGTTACAGAGTTCTCTATTAATATATTCTAATTAGTATGAAATCATAAATCAGGACAACTTTGATTTTTGGTCCTCCATAAGTTAAACGTTTATGGGACCTCTAGACAAATTGCCGATACCCAGAGCAACGCCGTTTTATTCAATCATTTCTGATTTGTCTCATTATTCTAGAACGTGGGTGGCTTTACAAACTGTAGAAAGCCTAATAATGATATGTGAGACCAGCTTTGTATTAGAGCTTTTGTGCTTTTGCTGAGTCATGTTATTTAGATTTCTAATTCAACGTTAGCGAACTCGATCACTCGCTGTACGCGCCAGGTTACGGTTATACAGTCCCTTGTACAATTTTTCAAGCTAGATGAAAGCTTTTTCTTCGCATACGCACTGTTTTATTATTTGTATCTATATATTTTTTAAAAAGATCTCGTGTATCAAGTCACCACTGTGTGGTCGGGAGTCGATTTCTTTGAAAACTAAGACTTGATGACAAAACGTTGGAATCACTTTCACAGACTGAAAGCGAATCACCTCATGCACATGAGCGAAATGTATTATACCTGAATCAGATCATGAGAGAAGCATTTATTTTGTCTTTCTTTTGGATTGTATTCGTTGGAATTGACCCGAATCGGGGCTTAAAATGCAGGCAAATGGTTAAAAATATACAGAATATCCGTCATCCTTCATTAGTTCGGTGTGTCGCATTTGGTAAATGCCACTTCTTGTGCTGTCACAGGTGATCAATTCACTAATATTTGATTGTCCAGTAAAGCTTCAGCTGAAGAATTGTTTTATTGAACTGCTGCAAATATTATTTGACACTGGGGGTGCCAATAATTTTGAAACAAGCTGCTTGTTCGTTGCCTGCATTTCATTATCTCTCTCATTTCTGATCCTTCTATCTGTCTCATGCATTATAATGTTTCTTTCTCTGATCACTCTTTCTTGGCGAGTCTGCATATTGAGCCTTTTTATTTTTTTGTCCTCTCCAGTTTGACACTCCAGAAGACTTTTGTGTGTCTTTACATTGGCAACGCAGACGGTTATATTGTGTATTGTTTGGTGGGATGTACGGGTGGCTGGTAGTGAATGGTCAGAAACGGTACTGCTAAGTCATAAATTTTTGCAGTGGACTACGTGAAAAGGGGACACATGAATCCACAAAAGAAATACAATTGGATTGACATTTAACAAATGAAGCTTATCAATACTTTTTTTTAAATGGAGGAGTTCTCAAGCA
This sequence comes from Silurus glanis, assembly GCA_014706435.1. Classification (NCBI taxonomy): domain Eukaryota; kingdom Metazoa; phylum Chordata; class Actinopteri; order Siluriformes; family Siluridae; genus Silurus; species Silurus glanis. Next base: position 4,731,647 of record JAAIIK010000025.1, read on the forward strand.
CTGAACTACGTCGAGAATAAAACCATTTGTTGGAAAGTAGAAGAGAATTTTCCCAAATTGTGGGAACGTTGTGTCTTAATGGGATTTTTAAAGTATCCAGACACTGAACATTAAACCAAATGAGCAAAACAATGTGGCGGCATAGCGTTTACTTTAAAAAGACAGTGAATATAGGCCTTTATTTAGAATACGTGCGGTCAGAAATGATTAGGGGGAAGTAGTAGACGTTGCACCACCGAACTGGACTCTTGAGCACGACTCTCAATATAAGATAATTGTGAATGATTAAGACTTTTGGTCTATTGGTTACAATGATGTGATTGTTACAGTTATTATGATTTTATGTAAGTTTGGTTGGTAAATTCGGGGTGAGCGTTTGGTTCCAGTAATGTCCATATTAACACAAGTACAATAATAATAATTAATAAAAAGGTTTTGTTGATTAAATTGCTGATGCTTGTAAGAAAAAATTGTGTTACAATAATTTGATTTTGGTATGTAATTTTATTTACATGTCTGCTATTTAGTTTTGGTGGGTTTTTTTTTCCCCCCATAGTTTTTGGGCAGACAGGAACTAAGAACAGCATAAAACATCTTATTCGGCAATTATTTTGCTTTGGTGTGTTTAAATCCGTTCCACTTTGGTATAATATATAATAGTATATAATTCACATCGATGGTTTAACTACTGCGATTACTTCCACCACCTGCTGCACCAAAATAACACCACGGCACGATGTGACTGATGTAAGTTTTCTAAACTATCTGGACCTGGCGTATAAGATAAAACTGCTGCTAATGTCCTTGGTAAATGTCGCCGACTGGGCATCAGCCCTGTTTATAAACTGTCCTGACAAATAAAAAGAACATGCTGGATAAGAATGTAATGAGCAGCAGGATCATTATTCCTGAGCTTTGCCCCAACATTGAACACTGGTGTTTTTAAAGATTTTTTAGACCGTGTGCATAAGATCATGAGAAATGTTTTTTAGTGGGATTAAGTGTGTCCTGGTGGAGAGTGAGCCTTCCGTCTAATGCTGGAGTTCGGCAAACCACACACTTAAAGGAATTCTATGGGATGAGTGGAGCTGAAGCATACCAGTAAAAATGTTCCTTAATAGCAGAACAGGGCCACTGTTTACAGAGAGTTTACATTAATAGGTCACCTCTGTATGTGTGTGTGTGTGTGTGTGTGTGTGTGTGGACAGCATCCTCTCTCTGCTCTAATCTTTCTTAGTGCTTCTATGCTTTTTGGAAGCACTATAAATGATTAAACCTGGAAAGATGTACATGGGAGCCGTCACATATAAGTAAAGGTAATAGAGACGCTGTTTAGACGAAAGTTTGTGGACTACTGACTAAGGTTGCAAAAGGGCAGAAAATTTCTCTGGTAAATTTCCATGGGAATTGCATCTGGGGGAATTTTGGAAATATTCCAGGTTGCAAAATGACCAAGAATTGATGGAAATTTATGGGAATTAATTAGACATTTGGGAAAATTTATATCAATAGTTTTTTTTGTATATAAATTTAGTTTATTTTTTCCATAATCCGACATGCATGCAAACGGATCCATTGCATATAAAAAATCATCACATAAAAAAAAAAAAAAAAAAAAAAAAACCCCGACATTTTTTACTTTGATTTAATGGTGAGGATAATTTTGCTGCACAATAGCTTATACACAGAACAGGGAAGTTTTAAACGTATGTAATATTTATGTAATTTACATGAATACACGAGAACATTTTTGACCTTGTTTTGTGTTCAGGATTCAAGAAGTGATGTGTGTTTGTTATGGAGGAATGCACAGTGTATGTAGGGGGTGTGGCCTCAGAAGCCCTGCAGTAAGTCTGCTGTGTGCATGTGATCGATGAATGTGCAGGATAGAAATTCTACTGAAATTGCATTCAATCTGGTTGTTTTAACCAAAAATGTCCTGCAAGATTTTTTTTAACTGCATTTAAATTCCCTGTTATTGTCTAATCTGTAATTTTGTAAATTCACACTTTATTTTCCTATTAATTCCCGTTCATTCCCATGGAAATTTTCCAGTCTACATCTAGCCATATGAGTCGTTTGTGTTTTTTAAGATCTCATTCCACATTTAGACCTCATTTGCCGTTATAATAACCTCCACTCTTCTGGGAAAATGTTCCAAAGGATTTTGGATTGTGCGTGTGAATATTTTTGCATATTTAACCGCAAGGGTGTTAGAAAGCTCAGGTACTGGTGAGGTGAGGAGGCCTGGGATGCAGTCACTGTTCACATTAATCCCAAATGTGTTCAATAGGGTTAAAGTCAGAGCTCTATAGCAGCAGATCTTTCACTCCAACCCATTTCCATTAGACAGACAGACAGACTGCATACTACAGGTACACAGCAACAAAATGCAGTTCAGCATCTACCAGAAGTGCAAATAGTGCAGACACTGTTGTAAAGGTTTAACAAGTAGAAGGTTATAAGGCTATGACATTGAAAAAAATTGCAAAAGCTGAATAAACAAGTACACTAAATATATGCATACTACTACTTCTTTCAGCTGCTCTAATTAGGGGTCGCCACGGCCTCTACATCTGCCCCCTGTCCTCTACATATGCCTCTTTCAAACCACTAAATATATGCATACGATTTTATGCACAGAGGCATTGTCATGCCGGAACAGGTTTGGATTTCCTAGTTCAGGTGGAGGAAAAAAGTTAATGCTACTGCACCCAAAGACAGCCGATGCAACTGTGTGCCTTCAACTTTGCTGTAACAATTTGGGGGATTGGGGACCCCATTTTGCTGGGGAAGTCATGTGTCCCAATACTTCTGGACATATTTGTTTATTTATAATCAAAGAATAACTCAAATAACTTCTTATTCTCTCTGATGTTTACGAGCGTTAAAATGAAACCATTAATCCTCCATTTATAGCCTCGCTTACACACACTCCAGTGTAGTATGACTCAACTACAAGGAGAAACAACTCCGGTTTACTCCTATGAAGAAATGTACCTATTTTCCGATATGGACAATATACTTTTCATTCATGCAATCCAAAAACAAATAGTCTAAAGCACTTCTTTTTACAGTTCAGTAGATTTAAACAGTTTGTATTTATTTATTTAATTTTTTTCACTAGTTTGGTCCAATATTAACCGGACATTTGAGCTATGCTGTAAATATAATCATTTTACTGTGGTTGCGGAAGTAGACATATATACTACGATTTCACAAAAATAAAAGTTTAAGGTGAACGGCATAGTTTTAAGTTTTCTCTAAGCTTCTCCTAACATCCCCTAAAAAATACTTTGTATTGGTTAAAATAATTTTCTATATTTGTACTAACTGTGTGTTATGATTTGTACTGTGTGAGTAATGATGTGAAATGATGCTACAGTAGAGGCAGTGTGTCAAATACATTGAAAACACAACATGAAGCGTTTCGCTGACTGCCGTTTGAGATTATTATGGCGTGTGTGTGTGTTGGGGGAGGGGGGTGTTGAAGATTAAGCTTCACTAATTATATCTTGCACGGTGTGTACTGGGAATTGGTTGTCCATAGCAACTTGAGGTGTGTTTTTCTCATGAGGGCTCATAACATCAACAAGCACACTGTAATGCCTCTTTCTTTAAACGCACACGGGAAATAATGGGTACGTACGTTGAACCCAGGACTCTCTGACGGAACTGATTGTGAAGAGCAGCGTGATATGAGGACTTTATATCGAGTGCGTTTGAAATGTTTCTCGCAAAGTGTTTTTCCCAGAGATCGCATGTAACATGATGCACATACAGTATGCCCACATTCTATTAGTGACACAAAAACAAACGAGTAACCAACCATAATAAACTGGTAATCATGGACAGTTCCTTAGTGGTTTCCTTCTCTATTATTTTGGTATTATCAAATGTATTGGGACACCTGGCTTCTATATCCATAGGTGGTTCTTCCCCAAACTGCTACCACAAAATTAGAGGCACACAATTGTACAGGACATATAACATTTTTCCTTCACTTGTACTAGGAGACCCAAACCGGTTTCAGCTTGACAATGCGCCTGTGCACAAAGCCTGCTTGGAGATATATGTTGGAGTGGAAGAATGTTTTTGGAAATTTAATTTTATCAATCATTGTCACTGTTTTTTTTTTTTTGTTTTTTTTTGTATAGTTGAAAAAAAGCTGTGGTTTTTTTCCCCCAAACTTTTACTACAAAGTTGGAGATACAATTGTAAAAGGCATCTGTACACAAAGGGAGTTTAATGAAGATATGGTTTACATGGGTTGGAGTGGACCTGAACCCTATTCAACCCCTTTGGAATGAATGTGAATGCTGACTGCACCCCGGGCCTCCTCACCTACATCAGTACCTGACTTTACTAACACCCTTGTGGCTAAATAAGAACAAATCTCATTCACAAAATCTTCCCAGAAGAGTGGAGGTTATTATAACAGCAAATGGAGACTAAATATGGAAAGAGATGTTTAAAAAGCACATGAAATATATACATATAGTGTAAGAGAACATGAGTAGGAGCTGGAAAAACATTCCTTGAGCCTGTGATATTTTACCTGGTGGAGGACCTTTTACATGGGCTTAAGTGACTTAAGAAGCCATTTCTCTATAGACAGAATATCGAGAGATTAATATTACATTTTTTTGAGTACGGCAAACCAACTCTGCTCTATATTTCATATTAACATGTATTTAAATCACCTGTCTGTTAATCACCGTTCGATTTTTCTTTGTAGTTTTGAATGCTGAGAACATTAGTAGTGGTGATATAAGGTTTCATTTAGTTTTTTTAATTTGCCGTCTGTACTTTTTATTATTACTATTATTAAAAAATTATTATTATTAACGAGTACTCTTTTTAAAAATGAGAAGTTTTAAATGGTGATTTGTTCTAAGTCAGTGGTCCCAAAACGTTTTTGTATCACTGATCAGTTTCACACAAGATGCAAGTTTTTCCATGGACGGCGTCGGAGGGCGTAGGGTGTCGCACGCACTAATGTCCATATTATATTACAGTTATTCATATATGATTTAAATATTACATATGTAATAAAAATATAATTCAACTCACCATAATGCAGAATATTTGGGAGAATTTATTGACGCATAGTAAAAAAAAAAAAGAAAAAGAAAAAAAAGTGCGGTAAATTGGCATAGGCGAGAGGGTTATTTTTTATGATTTATAAAAAAAAAAATATTTATTTATTTTTAAATCAAACACCTTGCAGCCATGAGAGTAAGTAAAGTGGAAATCTAATTAAAATTCTAATTTTGTATTGTTTCTGTGTGGCTTGGTACCGGTCCATGGCGCAGTGTTTGGGGACCCCTGTTGCGAGTGTTGCTGACCTCTACACGTTTTTTTTTTGTTGTTTGTTTGGTTGGGGTATTTTTTTTGAGAAATTGTTCTATAGTATTAACGCAGTGTATTTTTTTTAACGTAGGGGAATGTGTTTGGATGCTCAGATGAGTAAACTGCAAACTATATGAAAACCAATTGTATAGAAAAGTTACTGTAAAGCTGCATAGATATCAAAACATTCATTCTTTTCATTTAGTGTCATTATTCATGCAGCACTCAGTACAGAGTAAAATATTAAGTCTGCCTGAGTGTTTCTGAAACAATCCCTTCTATTTGAAAGATATCAATGATTATAAATAACAGCCTGTAGTTATGATTTTAATGATTGAATTATTTTTATTTTTTTCTCCAAGCGTCATTTCTAGCATTTGTCGTCAGAAGATGTCGAAGGTAGATTTAGCGAGTGAATAAATCAGCCATGAGACAGACAGTGCGTGTTATGTAGCCAAGTCTAATGCACTGTCCGTCGACCACACGCACCACGGGGAGCCGCCGTGATTAATGGCCGATCGAGGCGGGTGCAACAACAAGAGGACAGAATGAGTCATCAGCAAGCATCTCTCACACTCGCTCTTTAATACAGATCCAGCCTCACTGTCAGTGGATCAAAATCATTCAGGACTAGGAAAAAGACCAACACGGATGTTGTGGAGGAAAAAAAAAAAATAAAATAAGTGCACCACTGGAGGTTGCCATAGCAACATCGCAGAGAGGTCGCGGTAAACCGAATCATGTAGCGCACAATTGTAAAGAAAGGCAACGTGGTTAGATTTGAACAATGACCCCGTTGTGCTTCACACGCACACTTACTTTTGTATATCGGTCGCTCCAGTGTTATGGATGTGAAATTGCCACTTGCATCGATTTTTACAAAATCTGTCTCGCAGCACGAACGAGCTGAGGATCAATGAGGGAATTTGCATATGTTGTCATTTAAGCTGTTGAGGACACTGCAGGAAAAATCTCAATGTTGCTATTTTTTGCTATATTTTTGAGCATTGTGCAGTAAATAAACCCTGAACTGTAGAGAGCACACAAAGCATTACTTGTATAACTTGACTAGACTCGAATGAGCACAAAGTAGACTCAGAATAATAATTTTTATCAGGAATTTAAGAGGGTGAAAACTACCATTGTGGATGTGAAGTCTGTTTTTTTTTTTGTACACTGTTTTATCATGTAATAGAGTAAAAAAAAAATATAACGAACACCAGGGAATATTTTTAATGCCAAGGTTGACGTGTGTGGAATTGCTCATTTTCTGTTGCATGACTCAGATGGTAGATGATAATTTTTTCCTTTAGGATTCAGAACTAGTGTACACTGTAAGGACAAAAGTATTGGGACACCTGACATTTCCAGCCATATGTGGTTCTTCCCCAAACTGTTACCACAATGTTGGAGGCACACAATTGTATAGGATGTATATGGATGTAGTAGCATTACATTTTTCTTCACTTGAACTAGGAGACCTAAACCTGTTCCAGCGTAAACGTGCCCCTGTTTAAACACATGGTTTACATGGGGTGGAGTGGAAGATCTCCTGCTATAGAGGTCTGATCCCAACCCTACTGAACCACATTTAAGATGAACGCTGACTGCACCCCAGGCCTCCTCACCTCACCTACATCAGTACCTGACTTTACTAACACCCTTGTAGCCGAATGATAACAAATCTTCAAAGCACACTCCAAATCTACTGGAATATCTTCCCAGAAGAGTGGCGGTTATTATAACTGAAAATGGGGATTAAATGTGGAATGGTATCCACAAACTTTTGTCTATATAGTGATTAAATATGAATTTCTTATTTCTCCAAAGCTCCTGTTACTAGATATGTTGCAAAAGTAAAACCTCTTGAAAAATCTGTTCCATTTATTTGATAGTGTTATTTTCCTTTTGTGTTTTAATGGCATTTTAATATTAAACTTCATTTCTTATCATTTTGCTTAGAGTTTTCCGCAGTTTCTTTGCAAGAGCTGGCAAACTCTGACTTTCTTTAATTACTAATGGATTATTTAACAAATGATTTCTATGTTTGAAGTGATCAGAATTACTTGGTCATTTTGTAATCTAATTAAAGTATTTCCTCATTCTTTCTGTAACTGGATCATCTGTAAAAACCCTTTTTCCACTTTTCTTTACTTAAACTTTTGAGATTTCATTTTTCACGATTCATTAATGAGTCTCTTAGTTTTCTTGCAAGTCTTCTTTTGCCAGCCATCTCACCTTCTGTCTCTCGCACTCGTTTTCTCTCCCTCATCTCCAAGCGTTGTCATCTCTCTTTGTTTCATCTCCCTCTTGACTTATCTGTCTACAAGGAAAGAATTTCATTCTCTTATTTAAATGGTCATATCAAATCCAATGCTTAGCGCTATCAGATGACAGGAGAGTTGTAGCGTTATAACCAGAGTCAAATAGTGAGTTTTTTGCCAGCTCTCGTTTCCTCGCTGATGTTAATTTTTATTAAAACTTTGTTTTTATAGGCGTTTGTAGACACCTGTTGATAAGATATGTACGTGCATAGTCCCCATGTGCTGTTATAATAACCTCCACTTTTCTGGAAAGATGTTCCACTAGAATATGGCATGTGCTTGTTGAGATTTGTGGTCATTCAGTCACAAGGGCTAGTTTAAGGAAAAATGTAACGCTACCACATTTAAAGACATCCTATACAATTGTATATGTCTATCTTTATAGTAACAGTCTGGGGGAAAACCATATATGGCAAAAAAAAAAAAAAAATCAGGTGTCCCAATACTTTTGTCCATATGATGCATCACTGTTTCTAAATTGTTCTCTCCCTTTTTTGTTTCTTGTAGGCTCTGCACCAGCTGTATTATGACCCAAACATTGAGAATAAGAACCTGGCTCAGAAGTGGTTGATGCAGGCCCAGATCTCACCCCAGGCCTGGCAGTTCTGCTGGGTTCTTCTCAGTCCTGACAAGGTGAGAGCAGTCTGTACAAGCTTGTATCACTGCTTTATTCCCTTACGCTGGTGTAATGAGCTTGATCCTGCTTCAATTTCGGTTTCAGCATTGGTTATTTATAGCAGTGGTCTCCAACCTTTTTTGCAGCACAGACCGGTTTAATGTCAGACAATATTTTCACGGACCGGTCTTTAAGGTGTGGCATATAAATAGAAACAAAATAAAATGATACGACCGGCACAAAATTTTCTAAATATAATAATAAACGTGAATCCACGGTGTTGTTTTTTGTTAATTTTGCTAGCTTGGGGGTTTGAATTTAGCGGTAATGTATGGGGACCACTGATTTATAGTATACTCATTTACTACTATTCTATTTAAGATCATGAACCAATATCTTTTCAAAATGATAATGTTTGTCAATTGAACAGAGTTTAATCGTACGATTTGTAATCAAAAGTGCTGTTGTACTAAATATCACAGTTATAACCCAATAGTAAAGCTGTAATGACCTGAGAGTATACATGAGTATAACAGTTGTTTTTTTTACAGCAGATCTTTAAACAAGACATTTATATCGACTCCCTGACATTTCAGATGCAGCACAGGCAAATATTTAGTTTATTCAAAGAAGTTGAATAATAGAGTGTTGGATAGTGTGTTGTGTGTCGTAATGCTCAGATGAATGACTCCTGTAGGTTTTAGTTTACTAGAATTTGAGTGATTTTTAGGTCCCCTGGTGGTCTAGTGGTTAGGATGCGGCGCTCTCACCACTGCGGCCCGGGTTCGATCCCCGGTCAGGGAACCAACCTCAGCCACTCTCAGTGCCGGTCCCAAGCCCGGATAAATGGGGAGGGTTGCGTTAGGAAGGGGATCCAGCGTAAAAACGTGCCAAATCAAACATGCGGAGGATCCGCTGTGGCGACCCCAATGGGAGAAGCCGAAAGAAAGTTTACTAGAATTTGAGTGATTTATTTTAACTGTAGTTTATTTTAAACACTTAAAGTGAGTGGTCCAAACATAGAAATACAGTTATATGAGAAAGATAGTAAATTTTGTATTATGTATGTATCAGGACATAATGAAAATCATCAGGTCTCATACGATACCGTTTCATTATTTGTTTTTACAAAAGCCAAAATAGAGAAACCATGTGTGAAAACTAAGTGCATGTTATGATTCAGTAACTTGTAGAACTGCCTTCAGCAGCAATAAATTGAAGTAATCGTGTTCCGTATGACTTTCAGTCTCTCACATCATTATGGAGGAATTTTTGGCCCATTCGTCTTTATAAAAATGCTTCAGTTCAATTTGTTTATCCACAGCTCTCTTCAGGTCCTGCCACAGCATTTCAGTCGGGTTGAAGTCTGAACTTTAACTGGGTCATTGCAACACCTTGATTCTGTGTTTTTCTTGAGTCTGATTCAGGATCATTGTCCCCTTGTATGACCCAATTTTGGCCAAGCTGTAGCTGTCGGACAGATTGTCCTCATGTTTGACTCTAGAATACTTTGGTATACAGAGGAGTTCATGACCAACGCAAGGTTCCCAGTTCCTCTTGGCGGCTATTATGAGGCGTTTTTGCTATGTTGTTTTTGTTTTTTAACCAAACATGGAGCTGTGCATTATAGCCAAACCTTTACACTATCGTTTCTGGACATTGTTCCAGAAGTCTTGTGGTTCATTTACTTTGCAAACCTAAGCCATGCTGCCATGTTCTTTCAGAGAAAATAGTTCTCCTGGCAACCCTGCCAAACAAATCATACTTTTTCTAATGGCTAATGGTGCTATCATGATCTTTGACATTCAACATGCTAACTGAAACCTGTAAAGTCTGATATAACAGAATTTGCTGGAATATCTGCCTCACTGTACAATGAGGGACTTTAAATTGTTTGGAAATGGCCCTATAACCCTTCCCAGATTGATGGGCAGCAGCAAGTGCTTCTCTAAGGTCACTGCTGATGTCTTCTTCTTGCCATTATGCTAACACAGACCTGAATGCTCCAGACTAACAAACTGCTAAAACTTGGGCTATTATAGAGGTGATCACACTTGATAATCAGTGAGTCAAAGGAATTTTTATTAGCAGCACCTGGCAGCTGCTTTATGTCTTAAATTCTAAGGAAGCAATACAATGCGTACTTAGTTTTGGTAAAGGTGTACTTAGTTTTGGTAAAGGTGTACTTTTTCAAAACTAAGTACGCATTGTATTGCTTTCTAAGAATTTAGATTTTTTTTTATTATTATCTTCTTTCAGTGGTCAATCAAATGATTGGACCAGAACTAGCTGACTAAAAATATTGCCACCACAATATCGAACCATCTAGAGCAGGGGTCTTCAGGCATTTTGTAAAACCACAGATCGGTTCTGTTTTTTTTTTTTTTTTTTTTTTTTTTTTTAAATAGGAGAATGTATGTATGCAGAAGGGGGGAAGGTTGGGGCAAAATGTACAGTTTCATATCTGTAGACATTAGGGATGTAACGGTACACAAAATACACAGTTCGGTATGTACCTCAGTTTTTAAGTCACGGTACGGTTGAATTTCAGTACGGTTAGGGGGAAGAAACGCAAAACATAAAATTGCTTGTGATTTTTTATTTAACTAACACAGTTTTTTATTATTAATATTTGGGATCATCAACATTTAAACAGTTTACACTTTTAAAACAATTTTAAATAAAATGCCTGCAAAATTGTATAATATTTAAATAGAATAATAAAAATAGAATAAAAAATAGAATAAATCTAATTAATGCAATACACTTTTTTATTATACTGATTAAATGAGTTTACATTAGTCAGACCCCATTTGGGTAATATAGATGCATACGTGTGTGTGTCTTTCTACTTTTCCACGTATTTCAGCATACTCTTAACAATGTCCGTGTTTCTTCCATCTTTCATTCATTCACTCCTTCGATATGTGGAATTGTCAGGATTTTTCCTTTTAAGAGAAATTCTTGATTCTGGAGATAAAAAGAATCTGAAGGAAAAAAAACACTAAAGAATCTATAGCGCTAGCGTTTTCCGCTAACCAGGAAGTAGCTAGCAGCTAATGCTAGCGCTATGGATTCAAGTTTTTTTTTTTTTTTTCAACTTTTCATATAACTTTGCATATAACCTTGTTTGTGATAAATAAAAATCTTGAATCTTGATTCAGTAGCACCAATGTTAACCGCTAGCCACTTCCTGGTTTGCGGCTAACGCTAGGGCTATGGATTCTTTAGCGTTTTCATGCATGTGCAAAACAAATCTTATTTCCGGGACTGAGTGGGTAGCCTCAGTGACACTGCACTAACTCTAGTTTCATTTTTTTCTTAATTTTTATTTTTTTATTTTTTTTTTTTAATTAATAATACTTCTGACATTGTGTATGTTTTTAAGTTTAAAAATACATTTAAAAAAAATGCCCTCAATGTGCGAGGCGAAGACTAAACAAACTTGCGGTCTGCCACCTAATACGTTCCTGAGGGAACTTAGATTTTTAACTATGTTCTACATGTAAAAAGGATTGCACTCGGTAAATGTGTAGCCCTGTACCAAAAGAATATGAATGTGTACCATTACACCCCTAGTAGACACTATCCCACAAAGTTCTTAAGAGTTTCTAGCAATGCTTTTACTGCCTTATATTTGGTCACAACTTGACCGTTAAACTTCTAGACAGTTAAAAGGATTAAGTGCGTTCTCTAATGAGTACTAGTCATTAAAAACTGATGTTTTGGTGTTAGACAGTGAGCTAAAATGTGCCAGATTCAGCAGAATTGCAGGTGATTAATCTTAATAAAAATGTGTAGAGGTCCAATGTCCTTCTCTATAGCTAATCCTAAAGTGGAAAAGTTTTTCTCCATTTCTTATCTTAGGTTCCAGAGATCCAATACTTTGGTGCCAGCGCCTTACACATCAAGATCTCGCGCTATTGGGGTGACATCCCTGCCGAGCAATACGACACCCTGAGGTCGCAGCTTTTCTCTCAGATTGCCCTGTTTGCCTCCGGTTCGAAAATTGTGCTGACCCGGCTCTGCGTGGCCCTGGCTTCACTGGCACTCAACACGATGCCTGAGGCGTGGCCCGGCGCTGTCACCGAGATGGTGCAAGTCTTCCAGGAGGAAGGGAGCACTGTGGACGGGCGTGCTCGCTGCCTGGCACTACTTGAGCTCCTCACTGTGCTGCCTGAGGAGTTCCAGACGAGCCGGCTCCCACAGTACCGCCGGGGGCAGGTACGGGGTGCTTTGGGTCGAGAGTGGGCATCCGTGTATCCACTGCTCCAGCAGCTACTGCGTCAGGCTGACTCGCCAGCACCAGTGAAGGCGCGTGCACTTAAGTGCCTGTCCAGCTGGGCGTTGCTGGACGTGCCACTCAGCGAGAGCGAGGGGCTGCTGGAAGCCGGCTTTGCTGCGCTTAATGACCCTGAACTGTTTGATGCTGCCGTGGAGGCCATCGTCAATGCCATCTCGCAGCCAGACTCGCAGAGGTGAGTGAGTACCAGATATTAGTGGGAGAGTGCGAAGAGCCTCTTGACTATATTTACAGAGGTTTTCATTTATCATATTCATCTTATAAGTCAATATCTTCAAAATAAAAGTTGGAATGCAGCAGCAGACTACAATTTATTTAAATCATTTAAGGACTACTTATTTGTCCCCCTAACTGGGAATATATTCATTTGTTACCTTACTCTTTATTCCGTACACTTATTAGCTAGCGGTGTTATTACAGTACATCACTATATATATATATATATATATATATATATATATATATATATATATATAGGTTGGATCATACTTGCCGATAACTGATTAATAAACTGATTTAACTGAAATGGATACTGTATAAAAAAAAATAAATAAAAAAAAAAGCCATATACTCTATGTAATATAGCGCTCTTTGTGCAGCTTGCAGTCTCGCGTGTAAAAACAAACAGCACGTGGCATCATTGATACACCTCTAGAGGCCGCTCTCGTAATGACAGCAGACCAGAACCAGGAAAAACTACCGGTGCCTCGACCTCTATTATTAACTAAGGAAAATTTTTGTTTGAAAGCCAATATTTATTAGCAAATTACAGATATGATATAAGTAAAACATATATTTAGCATTCAAATTTCAAAATATGTTTCTTGCATTGTTCAGAGGGCTCTTTCAAATGTGGGGGCGAGCCATATTTTGGGACCCCTGCTATAATCCATGCACTTAAAAGCCAGCTGGGTTAATACATTACATTATATTCGTTAGCACTTTTAACGAAGCACACTGAAGCTTCCATTTTGCCAGGTGACCTAGCTCGTCATTTGTCTACAACTTGAATGTGTGTCTTTGTGCTGATTAACATCAATAATAATTCAATCAAACTAAATTTGCAAAAAAGAAATAAATCCCTTAAAGTTTATCAGATAGATGTTCGGAGAACCTTCATCTCTGTGATTCTGCATGTTTGAGCTGAGGCAAGACTCTCAGCAACTTAACAACAAAACATGCTCACTCCTGACATCAGTCCTACACCCTCTTATCAACACCTTAAAGTGTCTCTCACACACACACACTCGCCTTTCTGATCCTGAGTGAAAAGAAGGTTGTGATATATTTGGAATGAAATGACAAAGCTTTTTCATTCTTGTTCAAAGGAATTTTGAGATCTGGGCTTTGGTCTAGGTTGCGGTTATAGTAGCTGAAGGAGATTTGTTGATTTATTCATGTATTAATGGTCAAAGGTGACATCTGTGAGAACAGAGAGTTTGTGTTGTGAGCATGTACACACATACACATACACAGACTTAAAACAGGAAGTGACAAAGGACAGTTGAAATACAAATATGTTATAAGACAAGTTGAAAACGCAAATGAAAAATACAAATGGTCAAAGAGAGGCAGTGAGAAGGGGAGGTGTGTGTCAGGGGGGATTAGACTGGCTGCCGTTCCCATGGAGATAGTGAGGTAGTGATGTCTAGCGCTGTGGTTGGTACAGATGTGGTGAGTTGTCCTCTATTACACCCCCCCCCCCCCCCACACACACACACACACACACACACACACACACACACACACACACACACACACACCCATCCTTTTCCACATCCCTGCGCTTTCCCATCTTTTCCATTCTCTCACTTTCTCTATAGAGAGAGAGAGAGTGAGGTGAGCTAGGGCATGGAGAGGTTGAATTTTTACGATTTATATGAAACCGAAGCTTTTTGTATTCAGCTACATTGGCAAAATATCGTCATTAAAAGATGCAGAATTAATCAAATCCGTTTCAATCTTGCCTCTAGTCTAGTTACTTAAGTCTTGGCAATATTTCAGCAACTCAGTGAAGCTGCATTTGTATGCAGAAGACTAGTGTCTATAAAATTTTGGAATGTGATATTCAGCAGTCAGGTGTTCGTATACTTCTGGCTATGTCGTGTGTAGCAATCATAGGGATGTACGAATAGCTTGAAGATTCTGAGGGATAACTGGAATCTATGCTATCTTGGATGCTTGCCAACATGAAGCCTTTTTCTAGCTCTTTCAGACTTCAGGCAGGTGCAGTTCTAGAAAATAATACACTTCGGAGCGATAACGCATCACACCAGTGATCCAGTGTCAATTAATTTTGTAATAACGCATCATCTGTAGAGTGTTATGTCTTACATAATTCACACTGTATACATGTGTTTTATGTGCGATTAAAGAAACTAAGCATTTTTATACACAACAACATTATTATTATTATTATTATTATAATTATTATTAGGGCCGAGAGAGAAGTATATGGATTATTATGTCTCCTTACTGTTGTATAAAAGTTAAGGACACTGTGCAGTTGGGGACTCCAGCAAAACTCGCTATTGCACCATAACTAAAAGGAAGAGCCAGAAGGTAACACAGACATGCGGGATCTTTGGGATAAAAGACACAGCCACACCACCATCAACAAACCTGACTGAACGTGTGAGGGAGGGGACGACAGCATACAAATATCCCAGTTCACTGAGCACTCTATATCCATGATCCTCCAGATCCCCTTCTTTACCTAAGACAAATTTACAGATAAATGATGTGACTAAATAAATATGTTTTCAGCCTTGACTTGATCACTGAGACTGTGTCCGAGTCCCGAACACTGATCGGAAGGCTGTTACATAACTAATAGGGCTTTTTAAGAGAAAGATCTGCCATAGTCTTCATTATTTGAGGTACCAACAAATAGCCTGCACCTTTTGTTTTAAATGCATCATGTAACATCATCATATTTTTATTAGCAACATTTCTAAGGTAAAATAAGGTGATCCTGGTAATGAGTAAGTACGTCCGTCTTATCCGAGTTGAGCAGAAGGAAGTTATCAAGCATCCACTGTCTAATGTCCTTTACACAGTTCTCAAGATTTCTAAGCTGATCTCTCTCATCTGGCTTTGCTGAAATATACAGCTGTGTATCATCAGCATAGCAATGGAAGCGAATACCATGTTTATGTAAAATTTCACTCAAAGGCAGCATATATAAGAGAAAAGCAGTGGGCCTAAGACAGATCCTTGCGGAACACCAAACTTTACCTCAGAGATACTTTACCTGATAGCGATCAGTCAAATAAGACCTAAGCCAAGAGAGAGCTGTTCCCTTTATTCCAACAACGTTTTCATCAACATATGCTAGTAACTAGCTAGTAACAAGTAGAGACAACACCCTGATCAGAGGCCAATAAAATGGCATTTACATATTTGTAACTAGCGCTGTCTCTGTGCTATGATGTGGCCTAAATCCTGACTGATACATTTCAAAAATTTTATTCCAAGTAGATTCCTTGGCGATAAAGGGGAGGTTTTATATTGGCCTATAGTTGGACAGCTCAAGATCAAGGTCAGGTTTTTTAATTAGGGGGTTGATAACTTCCAGTTTAAAGGACTTAGGTACATAACCAGTGCTGATGAAAGACATTATTAATTTTAAAACAGAAATCAGACATTGACATATAGCCAAAATGGTATGATCCTCATTTCACAACACCTCTGTGAAGATTTGACTGTGAGATTGGTAGCCAAATCAGGCTTCCCCTATCGAAGCATCGGATCGACTAAGGTTATGGAGGGGCCTAGTCAAAGTGTGGACTTAAATCTGATTGAGACGCTGTGACATGACCTTAAAAATTCGTGCCTTACAGTGTGGCTGAATTAAAACAGTTCTGCAAAGTAGAATGGGCCAAAAATCCTCCCCAAAAAGATGTAAAAGATGTAGTTGTCGCAAAAGGTAGCACAACCACTTATTAGGTTTAGGGGGCAATAACTTTTTCACATCGCTCCAGGTGGAATTGGGCAGCTTTTATCGCTTAATAAATGAAATCGGCATTTAAAAACTGCATTTTGTATTTACTCGGGTGATCTTTGTATAGTATTAAAATGGACAATCTGAATTATTTAAAGGTGACAAATATGCAAAATAAATAAATAAAAATTAATTAATTAATACTTTACACAGTAAGTGTGTGAATGTTTAATTGGACAAATGAGAAAGGAATGTCTTCTTCCTCTAACTTACACTAGATTAGAAACTAGAAACACTGGAGCTACGTGAGTTCGAGTGAAAAATATGACGAGTAAATATACAAAAATAATAGGATGACAGCCTGGGGGTTATTTGTACCACCAAACCCACAGTGCACATGTTCTGTCAAGAGACCAGCATGACTGCTTTTAATCCCAGTGGGGTACGGGAACCGTGAGCAGATGGGACTAGTGGCAGTATAGGACTGAGCTCAGACTCGGTATGTGCTTGTTATCGGCATAGCCTCCTAATGCACCACATTCGTTCCCCCGGTCTTGTTAAATAGATTTTAAAGGCCAGATTGTCAGTCTTCACCCTTTGTCTCCACTCTCTCCTTTTCCTTGGTGTTGTTTCTCCTATCGGGCTAACCAAACCGCATCGTGTTGCCAGGCAACTCGTCCTCTGGCGTCTGAGGATAATTGCAGGATTTCGGGGGTGGGGGTGTTTGGGGTTTGGTGAGTGGGGAGAGCAAAGGATGGATTGAGACAAACGGCAGATTTCAGAAGTGTACGTGTCAGGTCAAGGTGTGAAACTCCAATTGCCTCAGAGATGACAGGAAGCAAAAAAAACTGAAGACAGTATGATGGAGGGGCTGCAGAAGACACACAGGCAAACATGGATCAGATGATTCACTTCATTTCAACAGGCTGCATTTGAGACCAAAGTGTCCTCCAGTGTCTTGAGGATAATGACAAGGATGTGAACCAGAGAAGCTGAAACGCTTTGCCAGCTCCCTTTAGTTTGGGTTAGAAGTTTGTCTTGTATGTCGGTATATTAGTTCCACTGTGACCTTGCAGAAAGCTATTTTTAGCTCTTCTGTATAGTTGACAATATGACAATAATACTCTCTAATCTCCTCGCTGATACATTACTTGAATGAAGCAGGCAGCCCAAGGAACTATAGAGTTAACAATCAATTGGAAAGGTTGAACACTGCACTCCTAAACTAATAAAATAAAATAAATGTATTATGAAATAAAATGAAAAAAAGCAGCTTTGTCTATTTGCAATGATGTTGACTAGTTACAATATGAGACCTTGCCACCAATTCTGTCACGTGTCATTTCAAGTTACAGCAATGTGAGGAGAGGAAAGCGGACCGTGCAAATTGGTGCAGATTCACGTGGGTGCATCAGCATAAAAGTTAACGATGTGATGCATCGATCACAAAAGTGCGTATCGGAGTTGGTATTTGTATCACGATGCATCGTTTTTTTCTATCAGTTAAAAAAAAAAAACGATTTGTTTGTATATTACTTTTAGTAAATGCGCTATACTTTTTATAAATTTCTGAGCAATCTATTTATTTGTAGCTTGATTTCTCCTTGCTGCTACGAGAATTTGACATATCACAACACTTCAGAGACCAAGGCATGTCCTGAGAGTCACACACAATATGGTTCAACATGGTAGAGGTAGAGCTGTGTCTTCCTGGAGACAGAACAGCAAAAGAACGTCTGTTTTTATTTCATTTCATTTTTTTTTTTTTTTTTCTCCCCCACTAAAAAGGCCTATTTGTGAAATTGCCATGCATTACAAGTCAGAAGGCACTTAAGTCAATTTTTTATTTGCTGTCTGACTTAACCAAAGAAATAAAACTAAAATAAATTTTTTTATAAATATTTAAATATAAATAAATATAAAAGAGGCGAAGTTAAAACCTTCAATGCAACACAATTATTCTCGATGTCCCTTCTGTACCCAGATAAGAAAAAAAACAAAAAAAACTCCATAGAAAAATAATTTGTAATTTAAATAAGCAGCACGCGTTGTCAGTGATTTGCCTCTAGAGGCCGCTCTCATACTGTATAACTCAACCCAGAAAAACTATCAGTATGGATTTTTGCCCATAATTAGAAACCGATGATTCGTTCAACCTCTAATCATTACATCTTATTGTCTTAACATGTCGAGAAAGGTTTACATGGCTTCCTACTTTTCTCGGCCTTTTGAACACATTTTTTTGTATGCCACGCTTGACATATCCTTGAACTGATGGCACAAAGTCAGTCTGAAGTCAGTCTGCTATATTAGTCTTTTAGCATCTGCTCAGATGAAACCTCAGGACACCACACAACTTGTTATAGCTAGAAAAATGACCCAACAAACCAAAAAAGGTAAAGACAGAATTTTGTCCTTTCAGGTATTTGAACACTTTACTGAAGCTGGTTCCTCAAGTGTTGCAGCTCCAAGACCAACTGCGAGAAGCCGTACAGAACGGAGACATGGAGACGTCACACGGGATCTGTCGAATCGCTGTCTCCCTGGGAGAGAACCATTCCAGGTACACAGAATATTATTGGTCACACTGTTTATTTATTTAGCCTGGTAGCAGGGACATCTCTACAGTATCTGGTCAAAAGGGGTCTATTGTTTTCTTCACATCAGTAGGTACTTGTTGGCATACGGGAAGCGCAAACCAGTTTTGCTTTGCCAGTTTGCTTGACAGGTATTTTAAAATTGTGAAAAGTGGAGGCAGTACGTTTTCAGCCCATCCATTTAAACCTCAAAGCACATTTTCTTGTCTGTTTGTTTGACATTCTTGTTAGCGTGGTATCTCAAGAACGGGCGACGGAATGGTTTGATTTGTATGCCGTTATCATCCAGCAACTGGTTTTTAATTTGATCTGAGCAGAGTCAAGGTCACAACAAAGTCAAAGGTCTCACGATGCTATTCGCTGATATCACCCCCCCCTGTGCGGTGTATATTTAAAAAGTATGCCATTAATAAAATTAAGGGCTAGAAGAACTAGATTAGTGTATAAATAAGATTCATATAATTATTTTTACTTGGTGTCATTAGTAAAAAAAAATATATATATATACAGTCATCAAATTTTAGACCGTATCACCCAGCCTTATTGGATCCTGTCCTGCATGTTTATGCTTTGTGTGTATATGTGTGTGCTGTTGAGTTAATTATGCAGGACTTTTTATTAGGACAGCGAGCCATGCAACACATCTCTGCAGCTTCACTGTACACACTCGGTTTCATAGCGTGACACAAAAACATGAATCTGTATTTCATTTAACACAGAGTAATATTTCCAAAAGAGTTGCATTTCTGTGACATGCTTGTTTTCTTGTGTGAACGTCTACAGGGCTCTCCTGGAGCAGGTGGAGCACTGGCAGAGTTTCCTGGCACTGGTCAATATGATTATGTTCTGCACTGGCATTCCTGGCCACTACCCTGTCAACGAGACCACAAGCTCTCTCACACTCACGTTCTGGTACACTCTGCAGGTATGAACTACTTGAAATGCATTTCTTTTGGTGACCTAAGGTCTGTAGACACCTCACTATCATATCCATATGGGCTTGTTGAACATCCCATTCCAAATTCAGGCTCCTTCTGTGCTATATGAGCTGGCATCAGAAGGTATCAAGACTAGTTTTGCAACACGCACAGTCACAAGGAGCACCGACCTTCATACGTCAGTGTGCCAAAAGACATCGTCCTGTGTACGTCGGGAGCTGACCACGTCTGCTATTCTGACCGTGTGCGCACTCTGTCACACGTGAGAGTCTCGCCAGAAACAATCTGATCTCACTTCCGCACCCACCCTACTCACCAGATTTGCTTCCTGCGGACTTCGCCCTGATCCCAAAGATGAATATCCAGTTCAAAGGGCGCCAATTTTTTGACAGCATTGCGGAGATCCAGCACGAATCACAGAAGATGCTTGGAAAAGACTTCCAGCACACATTCCAGAAGTGGCAAGAACGCTGGGAGCTCTGTATTGCTGTGAAAGGGGACTGTTTTGAAGGTGATAGTGTGTCAAAGTAGATAAATAACGTACTTTCTTGTAAAAGAAATTAATTAATTTAACTAAAGCACACATATAAATGTGGGACAGAGCTGATTAGTCGAATTTTGCCATCACGTTGCAGTTCGTATAGGACTGAATATATAGTGACATTCCTCTTATTGTATATTTTGGGGACTATAAATAATTATTGACATGATTTAAATAAAAAAAATAAAAAATGTAGGTCTTGCTCTAGTTCATCTTCCACACATAGGAAGTAACAGTATAAACTCTGAGCAGTGGATAATGTAAAAAGAACGTCACATTTTCCTATATAACCATGCATCGTTTAGCAACACGTAATCCGTTTTTCTCAGCGAACTTTCATTTAGAAGTTCCTGCGTCGAACTTTTCCTGAAAACAAAATTGCCATAATGAGAAAAGGGAACGACCCGGGGAAAATATTTGGCAAAAAAATAAACAAATGAATAAATGCCACATTCGGTGTCTCACTGGGTTTTACTATAATTCAGCGTACGAGTGTTATCGGAGCTCGAATGTGTGATATAGCTAACCTTTGGCTCTGAATGGACGATCTTCGGAGGTAACGATGGTGCTTGGTATTTTTCTTCATTCTCTGTTCAATGTAATAATTCATCATGTCGTGTTTGTGCCAAATAACGAGGTTAGCCTACTTCAAGCCTTTTTGAACATTCTGTACCATCCTTATGTTTGCCAGTTTCCACCCCCACAGGAAACCTCCACTGCGCTGAATCACATTTCAATATTAGTGATTTGAGGACTAGATCTTTCAGACGCTAAGAAGTTGAATAGTGAAAGAGTTCGTTGATTTGTTTTCGATTTTCAAATGATTCTGAATTCATCTATTCCCTGCATGAATGAAGTCTGTTTCATTTGTTTTCTTTTTTTTTTTTCTTCTCACTTGGCTCCATGCACTGAGTCTCTGAAATTGAAACAAGGAGAACCTTCCAAGCTCAATGAGACAATAAATGATTTGATTGATTCCGTGAGGCGAGCATCATCATTGTCAGCTGCGTTCGATTAAAGAGCCAGTTCTAAGATCTTCTGCGATTGTTGATGATCTCATTCAATTTCCTTGGGCATTCAATTCACTAAAATGGACAGCTTGATTCCATTCTCTTGGTAAATTGGACCCAACTTCCCATTACCAGTAGTTTATTGCGCTGTGTCCCCCAGACATGCTGACTGTGGACTAGCTAGAAATCTAAAAGCTGTTCAAGAGATGAATCGTTGCTGCAAAAACAGATCGACTGCATTGGATACCGTTTTGTACCATGAATGTAAATTCTTTTTATGAATATACATGAATTTTCTGGAGTAGGAATAGACACGAGTGGATGTCTGCGACAATTAAATTCGATTTTAAGTTTATTTCCGAAGCACTTTCCACAATGGACATTGCCTCAAAGCAGCTTTACAGAATGTAAGAATTATAGGACAAAAAATGTGAATAAGTGAACTGTGTATTTATCCCCAGTGAGAAGCCTGGGGTGACTGTGGCAAGAAAAAACTCCCTTAGATGGTATTAGGAAGAAACCTTGAGAGGAACCAGACTCAAACGCAGAACACATTCTCATTTGGGTGACGTCAAGAGTGTGATTATAAATCATAAAATGATGCGAAACACCAGAAAGAGAACTATAATGAGCACCGGAGTGTGTGATTATGAGTCTATAGTCTTACACAGTCAGTTGGAGTTGTGGAACATCATTATAGATCCAACACCAACTCCTACATGCCCGATCCTTTAAATGTTCAACGATGGAGAAACAGCTTAGAATGTTTTTTTTTTTTGAGTATTGATTAAGAGGTTGTTTATACTCAAAATCCAATGTGAAGTGAGGTTTCCTTGATTGTCAGTTTCAGTATTCTCATCAAACCCTAGTACAAGACCTAGCAGTAATCTACTTTTTGCTTTTTGTTGCAGGATGATATCATGTCATTCGAGGCAGAGAAGCAGGCGGTGTATCTGCAGGTTTACAGGCCTGTGTATTTCCAGCTGGTGGATGTACTTCTCCACAAAGCTCAGTTCCCCAGTGATGAGGAGTACGCCTCGTGGTCGTCCGATGAGAAGGAGCAGTTCAGGATCTACAGGTGTGTAATAGTTTGTCCTTAATGTTACATCCGAGTATTTTCTTTTTCTCACTCGTTTTTAATTGAAGGTGTCCTCTAAGGTCCATCATAAAAAAAAAAAAATAAAATAAAAAAAATTTTTTCCTCAACAATTTTTTTGTCAGTTTCAGACTCAGACAAAGAGGGCATACATAAGGTGAACCGAGAGAACTGCAGAAATTTTATTTGTGTATAATGTTCATTCTTTGCTTTAGGGTGGACATATCTGACACACTGATGTATGTCTATGAGATGCTGGGAGCAGAGTTGCTTAGTAACCTGTATGACAAGCTAGGCAGACTGCTTACCAATGCAGATCAACCAACCTTCTGGCAGGTCAGAAACCACACACACCATACGGACATTTTTTATGTATTAGGGGGGGTAACAAATACACATATTAATTTCGGTACGTTCGGTACGGTGCACTTGTGTCCCGAATGCAATCTTTGTTTCATGTGCAGAACATAGTTCAAATCTAAAGTCCCATACAAACATAATAAGTGGCAGACCACAAGTTTGTTTAGTCTCCGCCTCACACGCTTCATGTCACTCGCAGACGTTTTCACAACAGTCTAGCGATATGGATTCTTTTTGTCTTATGTTGAAAGGAGAAATTCCTTAAATTTCTTAAATATCGAGAGAGAGAGAGAGAGAGAGAGAATGAGTGAAGGATGTAAGGAATGAAGACATTTATGAATAAATAAATTGAATGAATAAATAAATAACCATCTTGTGTTTCTTAAATGCATTTATTAAAGTATACTGAAAAAGGAGACTAGTTAGGTAGAAGATATATTTAGAAAATTAAATGTTAATTAAAAAAAATAATAAAAAAATACGCACAGATTTATATACACATCTGTATTACCCAAATGGGCTCTAACAAATGTAAACTATTCAATTTTTCATAATTTTAATTAAAATTTATCAAATTCATTTGTGCCTATTTCATTGATTACTAAATGTAATCAATATAATATAAATGTATTGCTTTAATTTGATTTATTGTATTGTGTTAGGTTTTTTTCTGTAGACCAAGCAGCTATTTTATTTTAAATTGTTTTATTTTAAATGGTATGTAATAATAAGCGACATTAATAAATAAAAAAAAAAACCTAGCAATTTTAGTTTTGCATTTCTTCCTGTAAAGAAATTAAACCAAACTGTGACTTAAAAACT
>JAAIIK010000025.1:4763051-4776705 GCA_014706435.1 Silurus glanis
CTCTCTCTCTCTCTCTCTCTCTCTCTCTCTCTCTCTCTTTTTCTCTTTCTTGCTCTCTCTTGCTCTCTCTCTCGTTCTCACATGTGCAATTATTTCAATGAGATCCTTTCCGTTGCCTTTTCTTTCCACATGACTGTTCGATCTGTTCTGTTGCTGTTTGTATATATTCTTATTATTATTCTTATTATTTCTTAAGTTACATCTTTATTATATTTTAGGGCCCAGGGATCATCCTGATATTGTTGATTCATTTATGCAACTCCAAGCTCAGGTGTGTTTTTAGTTTCTTATTTCATTCACTTTGGGTTTCTCTCTCTTTTACTCTGTCTCTCTCTCTCTCTCTCTCTCTCTCTCTCTCTCTCTCTCTCTCTCTCTCTCTCTCTCTCTCTCTCTCTCTTTTTTCTTTTTTTTTTTTTTTTCTGTTCTTCTCTCTTTTCTGCGTTGACCCTTTCTTTGCCTGAGCGGACATAGGAGCACTTTTGGATGACTGACGCAGTCTTTCCTTCAAATGTCTTTGTTTAGAGGAGCCTGGTCAGCCCTTCAGAAATGTGATTGGTCATTTCAAATGAGAAATGCCATCGTTGCTGTGTAAACATGCTGTATGCAGTCATACAGTTCATGTACAGACCTCTGGGTGAGCTGCGAGTTGGGGTTCTTTCGAAACGTCATTATAGCCGT
Organism: Silurus glanis; assembly: GCA_014706435.1. Classification (NCBI taxonomy): domain Eukaryota; kingdom Metazoa; phylum Chordata; class Actinopteri; order Siluriformes; family Siluridae; genus Silurus; species Silurus glanis. Next base: position 4,763,730 of record JAAIIK010000025.1, read on the forward strand.
AACTCTACAGTACAATTTTTTTCCTTATAATATGCTGCTTTTCAGCATGGTTGATGTAAAGAGGCAGAAAATGAACTTAGTATGAATGTGTGAATCGTTAACATTCATATTCCAACGTATCACCAAAGAAAATACTAGAATACTTACAAAACATTAAACTGAACGACTCCATATAACTACTGAACTGCTCCATTAATCAAAGCTCGGTAAAACGTCGTAACGTCTCATCAACTACCACTGGCATAGCATCAAAAAACAATAAACAAACAAACATTTATATTTCAATATGGTATTAATATTTACTGATTTTATGAAAATACATTAGTTTGAAGCATCCCTTAAGGGATGTTTAAGTTGTAAATTATAAAATTTAGGGCTGAATCGATTCCTCGAGTAATTCAAATAATTTTAGAGCCTTGTTTAGTCCATTAAATTACACACAAAGCACTGTGTTTCCCCATGGACTACTTTTAACGACACACCACCCACTAAACTCTGGAGCGCTCTGGACAGGTAACACAGGGAACAGGAAGACAACAGCGAAGGGTGAGGAGAAGATTCAATTCTGACTTTATTGCTTGCAATTCCGAATAAAAAAAAAAGAAATGTAGCCAATCGGGCAGCGTCACCCCCTCTGTAGTGTCAAAAAGTTTTACACGTCAAAAATGAAATCGGCTGCAATCGATATAATCGCAGGGTATCAAACTAAGTCGCCGTTCCCTTTAGATAACTCTGTCTAACAATCAGCTCTGGAGGAGACGGAACAAGAAAAGCAGAGGGGCCTCGTTCATACACCAACATTTTCAAACTTCAGGCCCACAACATGGTGGATGGCCCACCAAAACTGGGGTCAACCCCTGATAATTTACGGTTCTCATTTGGAAAACTAACTAACAGCAAGTTGCGGATTATCTAAAAATTCTTGGGAATCCGCAGCGGGACCGAATGTTCAGGAACGTTAGGAAAAACATTTTTAACTGTTTTGACTAACAAATTCTATAAAAATATTTAAAACACATTATTGTATTGAAGTGACATAATGACTAGATGAATTCACTAAAGTACCATAGGGGCTGCGGGGGTGCGTCCGAAATTTGCAGATTTTCGGAAATTGTAAGGGTCTTAGAACGTAACCCCCGCGAGTTCCGGTGGACCACTGTATAGCAATTTGATGCACTAAATGGGTTTAGTTTTCACAGATATTCTTGTATACAATTTCAGCAATAAAATGTCAATCTTTCTAAAAGGAAAACAAATTATTTGTTAATTTTAAGAGACCCGTTTTCTTTTCTTTTGTATATTTAGGTATCGTTCTTTATGAAGAAAAAAGTACTTCTTATCTGATTACTCGATTAATCGTTGGAATAATCATTAGAAAACTCGATTACTAAAATAATCGATAGCTACATCTCTAATATCATTGATTGGTTCTATTTCTGGTTACAACCCGCTAAATGTCAAACGGAAACATATACTTTAAGTTCAGCAAAAAGAAGTATATAAAAGGTATTTAGTAAATGAAAGTGTAGAATAAAGGGACACCATGTTTATTTGTCTCGAATCTACATCATATCTTTTAACTAAAGCAGTTCTGTGTATGATTCCCTGAGAAGGGGGGGGGGGGGGGGGGGGGGGGATTTTCAGGTTTGCCTGCAAGAGGCAGAAAAAAGAGGCTTGTACGGTTCTTCAAGATACATTCACTATATGGACAAAAGTATCGGGACACTTGACTTTTCTTAACATATCAGGTTCTTTCCCAAATTCTCAGCTCAAAGTTGTAGGCACACAATTTTATTAGACGTCTTTGGATGCAATAGCATTAAAATTTTCCTTCACTTGAGCTAGGAGACTAAAACCTTATGACAATGCCACTTTCCACAAATACTCCATGAATATATGCCTAACATGGGTTGGAGTGAAAGATCTTGAGTGGCCTGCTATAGAGCTTTGACCTCAACGCTATCGAACATTTTAAGGATGAATGTGAATGCTGACTCCACCCTAGTTCTCCTCACTTCACCTACAACAGTACCTGACTTTATGAATCTCCACAATCACACTCCAAGATCAGAATCAGGTTTATTGGCCATGGCATTTGGTTCTAGCTGTTGGTGGCTCTCAAAAGTACAGACATTAATAACAATATACATTTAGCTTGCACCTAACAAGACAAAACAGACAATACGAGACAAAACAGACAATACGAGTATTAAATAGCACAGTATACAGATCAGTAATGTACATAAAGTGTGAGAGTGCATGGTAGTGCAAATAACAGTATTGTGCATCACCTATTTGTTCTAATGGAACATCTGACCTGAAGATTGCAGGTTATTATTATTATTATTATTATTATTATTAACAGCAAATCAGGACTAAATGTGGAAAAGCACATATTAATCTTATAGTCAGGTGTCCACAAACTTTTGTTCATAATGTGTTGGTTTCTACATACTGCAGAATGACATGCATTATGGCTTTAATGAATTATTTCTATGTGCTTTACGCACATATAAAAGGAGGCGGCTCGATGTTTATTTGAAGACGGGTATAGTTTGTAAAGCCCCTTCTCCCAGCATCACTCCAGTCCTCAAAACCATTTCAACCCTTACAAAATTTAAGTTAATGCTATCGAATTGGTACCCTTGTGTCTCACGTTTGGTTTACATTGTCAGTTCACTTCTGCCTTTGGCTGGATCTCAGGTTCTCCTATTTTTTTCTTTTTCTCTCAGTCCTTCTGTCCCTCTCTGTCCCTCCCTTCTTCAGTATCCTCTCATCCTTAATGAGTTCCTTAATGCATTAGTTGTCTTTATCCGTACATGTTACTTAGATTTTTGTTACATACTTTGTCCAACGAAGACAGGAAATGGAAATAAAAAAAAATAAAAAATCATACCACTTTAAGTTTTGACTTGAGTTAAATTTCAGTATTTGATTTTTTGCACTTGATTTCTTACCTGATGAGTTTCATTAAAATAAGTTGATGTACCTTTAGTTGCTTTTGTTAGTCCGAATAGAGTAAGCACATCGTAACGTCGTAGACGAGAAGAAGGAGATGTCTTTGGTAGGGGGTGCGGGTGGGCTCTGCACGGATCCAGAGGCCGCAGTAATGTTGTGTGCCGTGTTCACTGGCTGTTTCTGCTCCGTAGGCTCTCAAACGGAAGCCTGATTTGTTTTTATCCGAGAATCTTGACGTGAAAGCGGTGTTCCACTGTGGTAAGTCACTGTTTTACGTGACGTAACGGCAGTAACGATCTGTCTGGTTGTCTGCAACTCAAAATAAATATATAAAAAATGCACAGTAAAAGAAGAATAAAAGGAATGTGGTGTGAATTCTTTCCGTCTAATTCTTGTGAGTCCTTCCTGCAGGAGTTCTGTCACTCAAATTCCCAGAGGCCCCTACTGTCAAGTCCACCTGTCTCTTCTTTGTAAGTTAGAGGATATTGCTGTATTCTAGCAAGTCGTGCTTTCTAATAGTTAGATCTGGAAATGATAGGATTCTTTTGTAGCAACGTTTTTGTGTTCGGACAGACGGAGCTCCTGCCGCACTGCGCAGACGTTCCTCCTGTGGGCCAAGTTGTACAGGAACATGGCAAACTCCTGTTGCTGGCTGTGCTGGAGGTCAGTCGCTGACTATTAAGGACCTTTCATGATTCCATATCTGTGCACGAAACAGTTCCAATATGCCGATTCTCACCGCTCTCTTCGTTTCTTGCAGGCGATCGGTGGTCAGTCTTCGCGCAGTTTAATGGACCAGTTTGCAGAAGTGCTGTTCTCCATGAATAAGCACTGTTTCAGTCTGCTCACTGTGTGGCTCAAAGAGGCCCTGCAATCTCCAGGCTTTCCCTCATCCAGAGTCTCTGATGAACAGAAGGATACATTCAGCCAGCAGATCCTAAGGTACTGCTCACACACAACTTGGTCACCATTATTTAAAAAAAATCCTTTACATAACCATTTTAAATAGAAATGTCCATTTCAGTATTTATTTTACAATTTGAAGCTCATGAAGCCTCAAAAGTGCTACATCATCTAAAGCTGATAAACTGTATTGAATTGTTTAACATAAAATAAATATAGGTTGCTTATAGTTCTCTGGGCTTTAATGTTTATAACTATGGTAATGTTTTATGTTGCTGATGTGTAACTAGGCTTTTATATACTCTGTATGAAATCGAATTTTACAGTAAGGCATATATGCAGTATACGAAATTTTACAGCACATAATCAAAGACCCAGGATGTAAATGTGCAGGGTTTCTGCAGGGTCTTACAAAAGTCTCCAATTCAAAAATACAAAATTTAGGCCTTAATTCTTACATTTACAGTTCTACGTCTACATTTTCCGATGTCCATGTAACCTCTAATGCTCATTGAAATGCTCCTAGTGTGTATTTTTATATATATTTTTTTGTTTCTGTGATATCGTAGTTCTTTCATTCGCTGGTCCAAATATAATTTGGTGTATTACGACTACAAAGGAGGCCAACATGCAACAGCCAATCAGCTTTCTGTCATTGCCGAGAATCTCTCTCGTATTGTACCACAGATGCAAAATAGGATTTTATTTTTTATTTATGGGGAAGTGCAAGTTGAGCGATACTTGTCTTAAAAAAAAGGAATTTAGGGCTCGGTTGAGGCCAGTTGCTGACAACGTATTTGTGCGTTTTTTTATGTTGTGATATAGGTCATAAATTTCATTCTTAATGGTTTCAAAAAGGTCCTAAAAAGTCTTAAGTTTGACTTGGTGAAACCTGCAGAAACACTGATGTGTGGAATTTGATTAGTGCATTATTAATCTATTAGGCGTTCCCATATTTAGCATTTTAATAAACCGACTAGCCGTGTCCATGACTGACATGAATCCTCTGTTGTTATTAATGGATTGGTTATAATACCACTCTGTCTCTTTCTTTCTCTCAGGGAGCGGGTGAATAAGCGACGGGTGAAGGACATAGTGAAAGAGTTCACTCTAGTGTGCCGAGGGCTGCATGGCACCGAGTATGCAGCGGAGTACTGAGCACCGAAGTCCAAAATGATCCGATTCCTAGCAGCGTAACCCCAACCCCCCACCCCCCACCCCATTGGAAAATCCATACCTAAATAATAGCATTGTGAAAGCCTGACAGATGGATATTGTTCAGAGCATGCACTGTAAGGACCTGAGGAGGGCACCATCTTTATTGTTATTTTATTATTATTATTATCATCATTATTATTTCTCTTCCCCTGTGTCTCGCTCTCACAAATCCTGTTTGGACCGTCTCGGAAGTGGACCGCACTGCTTTATCAAAGCGGTACTTTTCATACACTTTTCATACACGTCCTTCTCTCCGCTCGCCACTCGTTCAGCATGCCGTGCGTTGTTGATTTTTCCCAACCCTTTTCACGTTCTCGATCTTCCGTGGCTCCTAGGCTGTTTCCTTGTGCCGATTTTTAGCATTGAAATCAACAACGGAATTGCGGTAGTTTAAACGTTTTATTTTGTAATTGAAAGATATCTAAAGGAAAGACGCTAGGAGGTGTACGAGTCTTATGGATGCTGCTGCTAACAAAGAGAGGGACCAATAATTTTTCTCTGTGGCTTTATATATGATGTATGTATGTGTAATATGAATGTGTATGTATGTGTGTGTGTATATATATATACGTATATATAATGTGTATGTATGTGTATATATACACACATACGTACACGTGTGTATACTCTAACTAGCCTCCACTTACAACATGATTCAAAGGTCGTGAACTTAGTCATGAGTCATGGGCTTTTTTTTTTGGTTTCTTTTTGTTGTTTTTTTATCATCAAAATGTATTATTTTAATATATAAAGTTAGCAGCATGCACGGGTCTGGGCTGATTTTACAGACACTTGTGTAAAATTGTGGGGGAAAAAAAACAACAAACAAACAAAAACAAAAAACCTTTAATGGTCATGAAAGAAGTCGTGCCCTGTGTATGGTGTCCTCTGGGGAAAGCTGCTGGGAGCCCCTAATGGCTGTGAAATTCACCTGTAGATGTCCTTGTGTGTCTTTCTGGATAGAAAGCACGTCCAGAACCTCACCTGAAGAGAGGACAGCGGTCAACTGTGAACCGTTTTCTCGTTCATTTCAACACGTGACTACTTTGCGTGTGTGTGTATGTTATGTACACTTGCTTGTTCAGATTGCAGCTTCTGTACAATGTTGAGTGCACTTAAATCAAGGAACTGAACACAATCTACACTACAAGTCCCCGTGTGTTTGCCATTAGAACCCCCCTGTATAGGACTCTTACGGTGGCTGGGTGTCTCTGTCTCCCTGTCTAATGCCCAGCTACTGCCTGCAAACATGTAGCATGTGTGTTTTGTTTCTGGGCAGGAAAATCGGGGCATGCAGCAAAAAGAATGTCTTGTGAGCATTCGGCAGGTGAGGATAATTCCCCATCCTGCCATTTTGTTTACCAGTAATGGATATATAGGAGAAGGGGAGGGAGAAATTAAAGGAAGAGAAATATACATGTGTTTGCTTTTCTTTTGTACTTTGTTTTAATTTATTAAATATATCTAAGATGGCACCTCTTGTTTTTCTGTGTCGTAAATGGGTGACTCTTTGTACCTGGAAGGTCCTACAGAGATGCGAAGAAAGTGTGTATATATGCGTGTATATCCTATGAGGACAAACTAGGGAACTTTAAATTGTGCCATTTTAGGTGATCTAATAGGCACATTAGTTCATTATTCATTGAATTTAATACTGAATTGTTATATAGCATTTTCTCATTTATTATCAAATATTTATTTCTTCATTTTCACCTTTTAAATGAAAGAAAAAACAACTAGCAAAAAATTGTCCTCTGAAATAAATATAATCTATTTCTTGCTATTTCCTAATTCTTTCTGCTAATTAGCTAAAAGCTATAATTTTCACTTATCAGGCCAGAAAATATAAGCTGATAAATTGTCCCAATTGACTTGATGTCCTAGATACACTATATGGACATGCATTTGTGGACATCCGACCACTTGTATGTGCTTTTTGGGATGTGAACATTATGGAATATCCCTTTCATCATTTAGTCCCCATTTGCTGTTATAGTATAACCTCCACTCTCCTGGGAAGATGTTCCAATAGATTTTGGAGCATTGTTGTGGAGATTTTTTTTTTCCATTCAACCACAAGGGTGTTAGAAAAGTCAGGTACAGTGTAGTGCAGTGGTCTTCAACTAAAATTGCTTGAGGTCCAGATTTATATACCTTTAAAAACATGAATTTTTTTAGACTAAAAAATTTGTCAGACTAAAGAAATTAGTGTGGACAAAATGTTTATTGGACACATTATAAAAAAAGATTAATAAAGGAAAAAGCTAAAGTGCTTATGTTTCTGCTGAACTGAGATTACAGATCATAAGTAATGAACTCCTACCTCACTGGTTAAAACAAAATGAGAAAAAAATTTAAAAATCTAATCACATTTGAACTTTACACTTATTGTCTCTACCTAACTTAATGTATCTAATGTTTACCATTGCTCTCTTCTGTGAAAAAAAATATCAGCAATATCATTCAAAAACACAGACAGGCAAAAATAAAGTGCCAGTTTTGGATAAATGAAAAAGTGCAAGAAACCCTTTACTTGTTCATTGGTACAGTTCCTTTAAGTCCATAAAAATGTAAATAACCTCAAATAAAAATTTCATAAAATCGTCGGTGAGGCTGAACTGAGTTGCACTTAAAGATGGAAGCAAAACTCGGTTTTTAGCATAAGCTTTCCTTCTTTTTGAGAATGCCATTGTTTTTCACGCACAACTGCACGTCTGATCGTAGCAACAGTGAGCATAGTAACTGCAGTAGCGGCTCTACTGCTATACTAAGCTGTCCTTGATGTGCGTCATATAAAATAGATTTTATTAGATTTATTTTTATTATTTTATTAGATATATAGTGTTTTGCATATATTTATTTAATTATGTGAAAAGGCTTTGCAGTCCGGCAGGACGCATCTTGCTGTCCGGATTCGGACCAGAGTCCGCTAGTTGGCGACCCCTGGTGTCGGGTGTAGGGTGGGGAGGCCTGGGGTCCAGTCAGCGTCCCAACTCATCCCAAAACTGTTCAGTACGGTTTAGGTCTGAGCTCTTTAGCAGACCATTTAAGTAAACCATATCTTCATGGAACAGGGGCATTTTCATGCTGGAACATGAATGATGAATAATGAATATAAATGATATAAAAATTCTGCAAAATAATATTTTACAAAGTATACATTGAAAGAGCTCACAGACTGCAGAGCTCAGAAAGGGTTGGAAAAAAAAAGTATTCAACAAAGCTGGATATTCTGATCTATAATCTCATTGTAATTTTTGAGGTCAAACCCAAATTTCTTCAGGGAATAACCAACAAAAAAAAGTGGCTGTGGTGTTCCAACATATTTGGTATGGCTGTAATGATTGGCTGTCCACAAAATTTTGATCACATAATTTATATTTAGTGTATCATCCCATTGCTCCTACTGAATAATCATGAGTTGTAACACAGATAAAGAAAATATGCTTCTCCCCGTCGGGGAATCGAACCCCGGTCTTCCGCGTGACAGGCGGAGATACTGTCCACTATACTAACGAGGAGCTGAGTAATGCCCTCTCTAAGTGCACTTAAACCCTGTCACCTTTAGATATCGGCATGGGATATAAGGACGTGAAGATGGATTTTAGGAGTTTGAGTCCACCATGAGTCCTTTAGTAGCTGGACTGTAGCACACATGCTCGTTACCATGTTAGTGAGAAAGATGTCAAATTACAGCTTTTTTAGTTTATTAAACCTTGACACACCATATAACCAAATATAGTGTAAACCCCTGACACTTGTGGTTCTTCTCCAAATTATATACACCATCATATAGAATGTCTTTATATAGCCTATTACAATTTCCCTTCACTTGAATCAAGAGGCCCAAACCTGTTCCTTAATCACAAGAAATGGAGTCAGCTCTCTAATAATCTCCTCTCTCCTCCAAACAATTAACAGGAAGCCTTTATTTGTGTGTTGTTCTTCAGGTTTTGTGAAATAAAACAGCCTCGATCTCTTCTTTATCAATTATTGTTAGTATTGAGAGGGCCTCACAGTTGTTTATCTTAACACTCATTCCTATGACGTCTTCGCAGTGTCTGTAGGATCTTCATGATGTGAGTACAAGGTATACAGGACGTTCTTGTCTGGTTTCACACATCTTTGGTTTACAAAATACCACATAAGGAACAGTTTGAACACAGGTCTGGTCCAGAGTATATGTACTTGTCTGTTTCCTGTTTCTTGTATTGTCTCTACTGAATTGAATAAAAAAGGGTGAACTTCTGACCATCACACCCATATCTGTTTTTTCTCCAAACTGATACCACAAAAAATCTAAGCACATCATTGTATAGGATGTCTTTCTATACTTTTACTTTATATACATTTTCCCCTCACATGAACTAAGAAACCCAAACCTGATCCATCATCACAACTCCTTCGACACAAAGCGAGCTCCATTAATAAACAAAGTTTGCCAAAAGAGAGCCCTGACCTCAACCCCACTAAACACCTGGCCATTGAAATACATCTATGGTTTTACACTCCTACACAATATAGTAGGACTGTAGGTTATAGTCTGAGCATTTTGCAAATGAGAGTAATGCAGCACAAAAAAGGTTTTACTATATACCAAATACTATATACAGATTTAGATATACAGAGGCCTTTCCTCATGTCTTCCTCACGATAGAGAGTTCCAACAAGACAGAGGTGCAAAGAATGTGCTTGTTACATGAAAAGAAACTTGATTTCTGATCTCCGCTCAGTGATGCAACACCGATCGAGTACAAAAGACTGCAGGACTGCCACAGTTTTTAGCAATTTCAATGATTTATAGGATTTTTGGTTAATCGTGTACTCAGGATTAGAGTTTCTTCAGACACACTCTCTCACACCTCTTCACTCCCACTCAGTTTTAGAGACCGCATTATCCTGAGCTGGGTTGCAACAAATTAGGATCCAATCCCTGTGAAACCTGCTACCACATCTGAGGTAGGATAAGGCTTTCCACTTTATATTGGAGCGTTACTGTGGGGATTTGTGTTCAATGACTGACAAAACCATTACTGAGATCAGGTGCTGATGTAGGTGCATTGTCCAGTGAGTCAAGTCAAGTCAAGTCAAGTCAAGTCAAGTCAAGAAGCTTTTATTGTAATTTCAACCATATATAGCTGACACAGTACACAGTGAAATGAAACAACGTCCCTCCAGAACCCTGATGCTACATTAAACAACAATTACAGAAACAGAAAACACAGGGCTAAGGACTAGAAAGTGTCCTCGCCACATAAAGTGCATGTGTGCAACCTGGTGCAAACAGTGGAGGTAAGTTTAGGGCTTTGAGTTCTTCCAATCCAAACTAAACACACTATGCATTCATGAAGCTCACATTGTGCACAGTTCCAGTAACTAATTAGTTCCATTGATAAGAAGCTGTAATGCTACATTATACTGTACATATAAGTTATAATTGTAGTTATAGCTGAGCTTTTAAGGTAATTGACTAGAAAACCATTGGATTCTCCACTGTTTGTTCACCACTCTAAGTGAAGCGGTAGCTCAGTGGATAAGGCTCTGGGTTACTAAGATGACAATTGGGAGTGCAAGCCCCAGTATCATCAAGCTACCTCTGATTGGCCCTTGAGCAAGGCCCTTAATCTTTTTTTTTAGGGGTGTTGTAACATAGCTGACCCTGTGCTCTGACCCTACCTTCCTAACAAGCTAAAATATGTGAGAAAAGAATGTCAGTGTCCTGTGATGTACACGTAACAAATAAAAGCTACACAATTGTGTATGGGGAAAAACTACATATGGATATGATGATCATTTGTCCACATAATTTTGACCCCACACATTGCATTTAAAAAAGATTGAAATTGCTTAGGTACAGTTCACCATGTGTGTGGACCTGAAAGCCAATAATTCATACACTGGAAATCTAATTACATTGGAAATGTGAATACATGCACCATGTAATTCTCTTCCAACCCACCTACAACCAGATAACAGCACTGCGCATGCGCAAAGGTTTACCCTTCTTCGGGAGAGGCAGAACTTCTATATTTCCTCCTCTAGCATTCAGGCAAGTCCCGCCTTCTGAGCTGGGATTGGCTGAAATCGTGTGGTTATAGGTCGCCATCCAATGAAACAACGTTTAATTGTAGTGACAGCCAATCCCGGGGCTTCTCTTTGAATACGGGTGGTAAAAAGTGTCGGACACGTGGGTTGAGTGTAGGACTGCCTACAGTGGTCAGGGGTTCTGCTTACTATAGTGTACCCTACTATAGTATACTGATCTGATCTGATCTGATCTGATCTATCAGCTTCATCTCACACCAGCCAATCAACCCAGTCACTGAGCAACTGGAAGGTAAGATTTGTTCCTAATTTAATATTTATTTTAAAGAGACTTAATAGAGTAGTTTAATGCTTTTTCCCCCAGGAAATGAGCAAAAAGAATGTCTTTATTGACACTAAATTGAAGTTGACCTACACTTTAAGTAGTGCAATACTTTCTTTGCCTGAGTCCATTCATTAAAATTGCAACTAGTGTCACGTGATCAAACTCTATCCCTCTTGAGGTTCTGTAGAAAAGGCAGGTTCCTGTGTAACGGAGTTAAACAGACGCTTATCAGGGAACTAAACCCTCCTGATTAGTTTGTGATCAATGTGCAGGCTGTGGTGCAACACTTTGGTTGGTCTGTTCGACCCTGAGTTCATTCTGATTTTCTCTGCACATTTCTCTGGACTTCTCATTTGAAAACCTCATAGAATCACTTTCAGAGCTGCAAAAGGGTGCTCCTTCCATCCAGCCAAACAACACATATTTACTTGCACACCCCTATGAAAAAATTATACTCAGGTGTACGTGGAAGAGATGGAACTGTAACGATACCGATACTGAATCTTAAATTTCAGCTGATATTGATACTCATCTGATTTTCTTTTCCTTTTACAACTAGTAAGCTTTGAAATTGTGCACAGATCCCCAATGGCTCAAACTTTTGTCCTAACATAGACAGTGCAAAGTACCTCTCAGGAATCAATCATCAATTGGGCCAGAGTCCAAAAAAATAAATGTGTATGGATCCCAAGCCAATAGCCTATAGCAATACCTGTATGGTTTAGGTCCAAGCCCATTCTTCTTACTAAGCATGGAAGGATTCATCGAGTGTGCCATCAGTTTCCTGATTGATTTAATCTATCTGATTATTGGATAGGGTTTATACAGTGTGACAGCAGTGAAGTGTGCAAAAGGAACGACAGACTGGTTAATTTTGGAGGTTGGATTGCATCAAGGATCGTCTCTAAGTCCTTTCCTGTTTGCAGTGGTGATGGACAGGTTGACGGACGAGGTCAGACAGGAGTTTCTGTGGACTATGATGTTTGCGGATGATATAGTGTTTTATGGTGAGAGTAGGGAGCAGGTGGAGAAGAGCCTGGAGAGGTGGAGGTACACGCTGGAGAGAAGGGGAATGAAAGTCAGTAGGAGTAAGACAGAGTACATGTGTGTGAATGAGAGGGAGGGCAGTGGAGTGGTGTGGTTGCAGGGAGAAGAGGTGGAGAAGGTGAAGGAGTCCAGGTACCTGGGGTGCAAAGTAATGGTGAATGTGTTAAAGTGAAGAAAAGAGTGCAGGCAGGGTGAAGTGGGTGAAGAAGAGTGATAGCAGGAGTGATTTGTGATAGAAGGGTATCTGCAAGAGTGAAAGGGAAAGTTTATAGGACTGTGGTGAGACCTGCGATGTTGTATGTATTAGAGACAGTGGCATTGAGTAAAAGACAGGAGGTGGAGCTGGAGGTAGCAGAGATGAAGATGTTGAGGTTTTCGTTGTATGTGTGTGTATGTATATGTATGTATATGTATGTATATATGTATGCGTGTATGTATATGTGTGTGTGTATGTATATATATATATATATATATATATAT
>JAAIIK010000025.1:4779834-4802025 GCA_014706435.1 Silurus glanis
GCGCGTGTGTGCGTGCGCGTGTGACCAGGACTAGCATTTGACTCCTGGGATTTGGACTACTACACTGCATTGTTCCAGAGGGTGAAGAGAAACCCAACCAGTGTTGAATGCTTTGACTTGGCTCAGTCCAACAGGTGTGTGTAGGCTTATGTATGTTAAAGGCTATGAATATTTCATGAGAAAACTTTGGAAACAACTGGTTTAAAGTCTTGCATCAGCAGTTTTTTCCTAAGTAGTAATTGTGGAAATCAAATATATATTACACAACGATTACATATACAATTACACGTGGTCCTAAAGATACGATGGTTCAACTTGTGATTTTTCGATCTTACGATGCCAATAGCCAAATGACAAAATTGTTAAAATATTTAGTTTCGTGCAGCAGGCAAACGTAGAAGCGTATGCGCCACCGGGGGAGTGGTAGCTCAGTGGTTAAGGTGCGGGGTTACTGATTGGAAGGTCGGGGGTTCCAGCCCTGGTATCGCCACTCTTGGACCCTTGAGCAAGGCCCTTATGACCCCTCTGTGCTCCAGGGGCGCTGTATCATGGCTGACCCTGCGCTCTGACCCCAACTTCCAAACAAGCTGGGATATGCGAAGAACAAATTTCACTGTGCTGTAATGTATATGTGACAAATAAAGACTATTCTATTCTTCTATTTTTCTATTCTATCCACTCACCAACTTCTAATTGGAAGTTTGGAATTGGAAATGGCCTTATAACCATTCCCAGATTGATCAGCAGCTAAAACTTGTTCATGGCTGGGGTCCTTGATCAGTATGGGGTAGTATACTGTAATTTCTTAATGGTTTAACAAATTACAGAATACGAATCCATTCTGATTGCCATTCTATAGGACTCCTGGGTAGGCTAGGCCATGTCGTGACTTACGATATTTTCATGTTTCGATGGGGTCATCGCAGCACCTCACCATCGTAATTTGGGGACTACCTTTATTTTAATCAGTTAAAAACAAAATTTTCCCTCTAAAATCCCTGACAGCGAGCACAGTCGCCACTGGTTCTTCAGAGGTCGGATGGTGATTGACGGAGAGGAACAGAAGGACACTCTGTTCAGCCTAATTATGGACACTCAGAAGCACAGCAATCAGAATAACGTCATCAAGTTCTGTGATAACAGCAGGTGAGTAAGAGCGAGAGTCAGACTGCCAGCATGATAGCCATCATTGAGGCACTCTGAGCTTGACAACACTTCTGTGTATGTGTGTGTGTGTGTGTGTGTGTGTGTGTGTGTGTGTGTATGCGTGTTTGTGTGCACAGTGGTATTAAAGGCATGGAGCTGGAGTGCATGTTCCCCACTGACCCTGCTCAGGCCAGCTGCTATGAGACCAGACACACCACCAGACACGTCATCTTCACCGCAGAAACGCACAACTTCCCCACAGGTCAGAGTACAAGCACAATCTTTGCTTTGTAGTAGTTGCAGATTGGGACCAAAATTTAAAAGCCTGCTTTTTTTTTTTATAGGTACATTAAAATCTGCTTCAGTATATTGCTAAAATATTTGTACAGAAAAAGAACATATCAGACTTTTAAACATTTATACACAGGCTACAAAATATCATTTTCAGCTTTTAAGGCTGAAAAGTAGATTAATACTGAAAGTAGATGGGCTCGGTGCGATTGGTTATTGATGTGACACATAACTGGTCACAATGGAATTCATTACACTAAAGGTTAATTGTTTATAGATTTAAAGGAAAAACATATCCACTTTCTCACATGCAAATTCTCTCGTTTCATGCAAATTCACCTAAAAAAAAAAAATCCCGCGCACACATTAGGGAGAGCAGTTCCATAACTACTCCTATTAATCCCTGTCTTTTACATCGTAACAGCGTAGTTTGTTATGGGAAATATAATAATATACTGGAAATGACAATATGTTGCACGTGTGTTGCATGTTTTGATGCATGAGGTCCCTTAAAAGAGCCCCGAATATAATGTACAGGTAATGTACACCAGTCGTTAACGTGCCTGCTGCCACATGCATATGTACTGTATAGTTTATACAGTATGGTACTGTAAACTGTTCTGCTTAACTAAATAATGTACAATCTAGGCAATGTCACAACTTACGATATATTCAATTTACGATGTGGTCATCAGAAAGCGTTTCCATCGTAACTCGTGGACCAACTCTATTATATTCTAACGGATAAAATCTCGTGCTCATTTTCTTCCTGCGTTTCCTTTATTGAAATTAATGCTGTTTTTATTTATTTATTTTTGCTGTACTTGAACTCTAGGTGTGGCTCCTTTTAGTGGTGCTACAACAGGTACCGGTGGAAGAATCAGAGATGTACAGAGTGCAGGCCGAGGTGGACACGTGATTGCAGGGACTGCTGGGTACTGTTTCGGTAACCTTCACATTCCAGGTGGGTCTGGTTTTCAAAATGCGCCATCGTTATACACTATTGTAGTATGCGGTGCAAAACTACCAAACTCTGGATGAGCTTTTTTCCCCACCTGCCATCAGGCTACTCAACTTACTCACCTACTGACCTCTTTCGAGTCTTGTCTTGTGCTTTAACCAGACTAGTTATGTGCTATTTATTCATTATCATCACTAGTGCACTTTATATTTATCACAGATGGTTTGCGTTCTTGGCACTTGTGCACTAAACCTTACAATGTGAACATTTATTGTGCAATAAGCAATAATATTGTGCAATAATACTGACCTTTTTTTTTTGTGTACGTGTGTCTATTGTGTTAACTACCGGTTTGTTTTTGTTTATCGGGATTGCCCGCTGTCTGTTGTACTGTCTATTGTTACCTGTTTTGGCTGCTGATTGTTATATGTCACTTCTACACATTGGAGCCTCTGGAGAAATGCAATTACATTCTGCTTTGCACCTTATTTCCTGGCTAAATAACAATAAAGTTCACTTTGACTTTGACTTGATAATAGTCCCCTTATTCTCTCTCTTCTCACACATTTCTGACTGCAGGTTTTGCCCTTCCGTGGGAGGAGGATGGTTGGGAGTACCCTTCCAGCTTTGCCCCTCCTTTGCAGGTGACTATTGAAGCCAGTAATGGCGCTTCAGACTACGGGAACAAGTTTGGCGAGCCAGTGCTGGCAGGTATAACGTGGTGTGTCTTAGCTCGGTGCTAAATTTACAAAACTGGTTAGCAGTTTGCTTTTATTCCTAGTAGAAATTTAGTTTTTTTTAAATTTCCTACTTTCTTTGCTTTAATGACTCAAGGTTTTGCCCGGTCCTTTGGAATGCGCCTGGCCAATGGTGAGCGTAGAGAATGGATCAAGCCAATCATGTTCAGTGGCGGACTGGGCTCTATCGAGGAGAATCATGTGAAGAAAGAGGAAGCGGAATCGGGTAAATCAGAATCTCAGAGCAGCTCAGGGATCATGCTGGTAAAATCGTTTTGTTATGCTTCCTGATTTTGCATCGGAATATGAAAACGTGCCGAATGCATGAATGAAGTGAGATTCCTTTGAAAAAGTGAAAAGAGTCATTTTGTCCTTCTCCTGTCCTAGAGGTTAATGTTTCTCTCTGGCGTTAGGTATGGAGGTGGTGAAAATAGGAGGTCCTGTGTATAGGATTGGTGTCGGAGGAGGAGCTGCATCGTCTGTACAGGTAGATATTGATGTAAATCCAATCAGGTTTTACATTTAATGATTCGAAATACAAATCACTATGTCTGTTTTTGTGTGTTTTATAGGTACAGGGTGATAACTCCAACGATCGTGATTTGGGTGCAGTGCAAAGAGGAGATGCTGAGATGGAGCAAAAGATGAATCGGGCTTTAAGGGCCTGCCTGGAGAGAGCTGAAGGAAACCCCATCTGCAGTATCCATGACCAGGGTGCAGGAGGCAATGGTAATAAGAATATTATTTTAATAAGCATTATTATTTTAACTCTGTTTAAAACAATTACAGTTTTTCTAGCACAGCACTGCTGAATTATGATTTGAGGGACTTCTGTTATATGACTGCGATTTATTGCCACATTATAAAAAAATGTAAAACAAAGATTATAGGGTTAAAGTCGTAGCAATACGAGAATAAAGTCATAGTATTTTGAGAAGAAAGTCGTCCTCAAGTCATCCTCATAGTCTCTTGAGAAACAACGTCTTGTATTCGAATAGCACGCAGATGTAACCACCGATAGCCTTGGAGTTGATCACTGGTCGCCATTTCAGACTGCGCAAAAGAGACAGATTCATCATAGTCTGTGTGATTTTATTTAAATTTCCTACATAACTGCTACAGTGTCTATTTGATAATTATAACTCCGTGCTGATGCGCCAAATGACAGAATTTCCTTATTGCTAAATTTTAACCTATTAAAATTTTAATCTCAGATTACTACAAATTTATTCTCAAACTATTTCCCCTTTATTCTTAAAATATTTACGCTTTTTTCTCGTAATGCTACGACTTTAATTCTCGTAAATCTTTTTTTTTCTTTCTTTTTTTAACATGGGATATTAATACACCTTCACGTGCATACATATTTGGATACAAACAAGGCACTCGTGTCGCACATGCTTCACATAAAGAGAGTAAAAACCTGTAATCTTTGCGGTTTACTTTTGAGGAAATATTTATTTAGGATATTTCAAAAGGCTCTCCATTATCATTAACAGTGTGAATTTACCAGTGTGGGAATGTCTTCAGTACTGAGGGCTTCCTGGCTAAAAATGTAATTATTGCTAAACTATTTACATGAGATCATCTTACTTTCAAATATAATCCGTGTACATAAAGAGTATCTACATTATCATAGGAATTCTGAATATGTTCTGTACTCCAGGGAACGTACTGAAAGAGCTGAGTGAGCCTGCCGGAGCGATCATCTACACCAGCAAATTTAAAGTGAGCTTCAAATTGTTTGAAATTTGTATGTGGATATAAAAATGTATCCTAGACAAGTTCTTGTATACACCTATAATTAATGATCTACTTTTTTCTTTTGCAGAGAGGTGATCCCACCCTGAGTGTTTTGGAGTTGTGGGGGGCTGAATATCAGGAGAGTAATGCTCTGTTGCTCCGCCCATCTGACCGGAGTTTTATGGAGCGGGTGTGTCAGAGGGAAAAGTGCCCCATTGACTTTGTGGGCAACATTACAGGTGATAGTAAGGTGGGTGTAAAAGCTGTAATATATTTACTATATGGACAAGTTTGTGGACAAAACCTTTTCCTTTTGAACATCCAATTCCTTTTTGCTGTTACAATAACTTCATTCTTCTGGAAAGATGTTCCACTAGATTTTGGAGTGTGCTTGTGGAGTTTTGTGGGCATTCAGCTACAAGCGTTTTAGTAAAATCAGGTACTGATGTAGGTGAGGCGAGGAGGCCTGGGGTGCAGTCAGCGTTCACATTCATCCCAAAAGTTTTCAATAAGGTTGAGGTCAAATCTCCTATAGCAGGCCACTCAAGATCTTCCACTGCACCCCATGTAAAGCATAACTGCATGGAGCTGGCTTTGTTCACAGTGGCATTGTCATACTGGAACAGGTTTGGGTCTCCTAGTTCAAGTGAAGGAAAATTTTAATGCTACAACATCTGAAGGCATCCTTTACAATTGTGTGCCTTTAACTTTGTGGGAACAGTTTGGAGAAGAATCACATGATTAAAAATGTACAATATATTTGTCCATATACTTTTGCCCCCTCTGGAAGCCATTTTTTTGTTTTTGCTGTATACTAAAGAAATTTGTGTATGAGCTCAGAAGATAAATATGAGACTTTCATGGAGCATTTAATTGCAAAAACTCCAATTCCAAAAATATTGGAACAGAGTAAGTCACTTAATATTTGGCTGCATTTCACCAACTGGCCAAATTGTGAGATACTTCATTTGTGTTGCGTTTTCAGGTTTGAGATGTAGCTTTATAATTTTTATTTTTATTTTTTTTTAACTAATCCTTTTTTTTTTTTACCTCAGGAACTGAAATGCAATGTCATTATGAGATATTATTTGTAGAATTTTGAGTAAAATGAAATGAATCCATTTTGGAATAAGGCTGTAACATAACAAAATGTGGAAAAAGTGAAGCGCTGTGAATACTTTCCGGATGCACTGTATATAACGCTTGATTGATGAGTTTGTTCGCTTTGGATCATGAGCAGATCCTTTCCTTTTCCAGATCATGGCTTAACATCATTTTGGAAGAGGTTAATCTCTGTTTCTGAAATGTTGTGGCTCATCTTTATTTCTTTGCAAATTCTATTCTGGCTTCTTGATTCTTACTTTTGATAAATAGTTTGTGTCTTGTGCTGAACTTTATATATAGCAAATTATTTTTCCACTTTTAAAGGGGACTGTTGATGACTAATTAATTGTAAATTGGACTATGTGTTTTTTTTAATTTTATATTATATGGGCATGCCCATATAAAACCACTTCTAACATCTGCATGTTTTTTCCCTGTAGATTGTTCTTGTGGATGATGTCTCTAACGGTAATGGGACTGGTGGGCGAAACCCTGTGGATTTAGAGCTTGATTGGGTACTGGGAAAGATGCCTCAGAAGGTACGAAGGTTGAAATATTGTGAAAAAAATTTATGGTAAAGAAATACAGTGGTACCTTGACATACGAGTGCCTTGACCTTAGAGTTTTCCGAGATACGAGCGGTCACTCGGTCGATTTTTTTGCTTTGATACGCGAGCAAAAACTTGAGGTACAAGCTCGAGACGCCGCTGCTAGATGACGAATCGAAGCCAGAAAGCGAAGACTGTGACGAAAATTAAGATAAGCAAAGAAGAAAAAGTAAAAATTTTAAAGTTTAGGGATACGTAGTGTACAGGAGTGATAGTAAAAAACGAGTTTTCCCTCCGCCTCCGCTTATCGCCTCTAAACCCCCCCATGACCCCTCATGTCAGATCAATGTATGAAAATTATTTAAATGAAAAAGGGTAAAATATTCAAATGCAATATTAAGAGGAATCTCCTGAGGAAAAGAAAAGGAAACGTGTACCTGATGTTATTATGAAATCTACTATTCTGTTGATCAACTAAAATGGTTTCTAATGTGTCGACCTGACTGATTTGATGTACTCTATTAATCTCTTCCTTTCTCTCTGTGTCTCTGTAGGAGTTCAGGCTGGACCATGTACCTTCCTGTCTGCAACCCCTTTCTCTCCCTCCAGGACTTTCAGTTTTGCCTGCTCTCGAGAGAGTTCTTCGACTTCCAGCTGTAGCCAGCAAACGCTACCTCACAAACAAGGTCTCCTAATTTCCCATATTGTCCCTAACTTAATATACACCTTACCACTAAAAGCCCACTAGTTAAGTGCGCCTTTTTTTCTATGAACAATGGACAGCTTTGGAAATACAGAGTGCCATCTGAGAATTATTGGCCCCTTTCTTAAATGTGAACAATTACAGATAGGCAAACAATAAAACATGCATTTTTAAGTAACATTTAATTACAGTGATACTGACAGAAATATGTAGTGAAAAATAGTCTGTCCTTCATGCAGAATAGTGTAAGGACCTTTATATTCCCAGGTTTGTGCATGTGGACTGCCCTTTTCCTTTCAGACCATAGTTTAATTGATTTGCAAGTTTGTTTTGCTGTTCATCATATTTTATGTATGGCCCCATTAAAACCTCCTGGCAGAGAGAGCCAGACTTTGGCCTTTAATATCCCGGTTCTATGCAGAATTTATGGCTCGATTTATGGCTCGATCAATTTTCATCAGAACAACCAGCTACAAAACTGATTACAGTATGCCAGTAAATGCATGGTGAAGGTCACTGCTGATTTTATTTATTTATTTATTTATTTATTTTTAGTGGGGAGGAGAAAATTGTTTTTCTTATGCATGCCATTTTGATTATCAACTGTAAATAATTTATTTCATTAAACTTGTTTCCATGAAGTGTGCTAATAAAATACTCAGACACAGTTTTGTGTGTTTTTAAGGTGGATCGCTCTGTGACAGGATTGGTGGCACAGCAGCAGTGTGTAGGACCCCTTCACACGCCACTGGCTGATGTGGCTGTGGTTGCTCTATCACCATTCAGCCTCAAGGGTGCTGCTACAGCGATCGGGGAGCAGCCAATTAAAGGCCTGGTTTCCCCAGCAGTTGGAGCTCGAATGGCTGTGGGCGAGGCCCTCACTAATCTGGTGTTTGCACGTATCACTGCTCTCAAGGTAAAATCTTGGCCTGGTGGGTACCTGTTACTTTAGCAGGGACTGGGATTGGGGGCATTATGGTGGTGTGCATTGAATGAGGGAATTATAGAATCTGTCACTTCTTCTAGCATAAAACCCAGCCATTAGGTTTGCACAAGCCAGTGCTCTGTTAGTGCCTTTCCCAAGCCCGGATAAATGGGGAGGGTTGTGTTAGGAAGGGCATCCAGTGTAAAACGTGTGCCGAATCAGAATTTCATACCGGATCGGTCGAGGCCCGGGTTACCAACGATTGCTATTGGTATTGTTAGCCAACAGGTTAAAAACAGGTGGAAATTGGGCTACTGTAATTCTGATCAGGAGAAGGAGAGGAGGAAGACGTCTACAAAGGCAGCAGGGAAAAGAGGAGTGTAGGAGGGTGAAGGTTAGGGTTGGTACTTTAAATTTTGGTACTATGATGGGTAAAGGGAGAGAGTTAGCTGATATGATGGAGAGGAGAAAGGTAGATATGTTGTGTGTTCAGGAGACCAAGTGTAAAGGGAGTAAGGCCAGGAACATTGGAGGTGGGTTTAAACTGTTCTATCATGGTGTGAATGGAAAGAGAAATGGTGTAGGGGTGATCCTGAAGGAAGAGTACAGTAAGAGTGTAGTGGAGGTGAAGAGAGTTTCTGATAGGGTGATGAACGTGAAGCTGGAAGTTGAAGGGGTGATGATAAATGTCATCAGTGCTTATGCTCCACAAGTGGTCTGTGAGATGGAGGAGAAGGAAAAATTCTGGAGTGAGTTAGATGAAGTGGTAGATGGTGTACCTAGGAATGAACGATTGGTGAATGGGGCAGACTTTAATGGGCATGTGGTGAAGGGAACAGAGGAGATGAGGAGGTGATGGGTAGGTATGGCTTTAAGGAGAGGAATGTGGAAGGGCAGATGGTGGTAGATTTTGTTAAAAGGATGGAAATGGCAGTGGTGAATACGTATTTTAAGATGAAGGAGGATCATAGGGTGACCTATAAGAGTGGAGGAAGGTGCACACAGGTGGACTATGTTCTATGTAGGAGATGCAACCTGAAGGAGATTGGAGACTGTAAGGTGTTGGCAGGGGACAGTGTAGCTAGACAGCATCAGATGGTGGTCTGTAGGATGGTTTTGGGGGTGAAGAAGAAGAGGAGGAGAGTGAGGACTGAAGGAAGAATAAGATGGTGGAAACTGAAGGAGGAAGAGTGTAGTGTGAGGTTCAGGGAAGAGGTCAGACAGGAGCTCGTGGTGTTGAAGAGGTGCTGGATGATTGGAAAACTACTGCAGGAGTGATGAGGGAGGCAGCTAGAAAGGTACTTTGTATGACATCTGGAAAGAGAAAGGAAGACAAACAGACATGGTGGTGGAATGAGGAAGTACAAGAAAGCATAAGGAGAAAGAGGTTGGTGAAACAGAATTGGGGATCAGCAGAGTGATGAGAAAAGTAGGCAGGAGTACAAGTAGATGCAGCAGCAGGTAAAGAGGGATGTGGCGAAAGCCAAGGAAAAGGCATATGAGGAGCTGTATGAGAAGTTGGGCACTACGGAAGCTAAAAAGGATTTGTACCGATTGGCCAGGCAGAGGGACCGAGCTGGGAAGGATGTGCTGCAAGTTAGTGCAATAAAGGAAGGAGAGGGAAATGTGTTGACTAGTGAGGAGAGTGTGTTGAGAAGGTGGAGGGAGTATTTTAAGCAGCTGATGAATAAGGAAAATGAGAGAGAGAGAGAGAGAAGGTTAGATGGTGTGAAAAAGTGGATAGGATTAGTAAGGAGGAAGTGAGAGCAGCGATTAAGAGAATGAAGAGTGGAAAGTGATTGGACCAGATGACATACCGGTAGAAGCATGGAGATGTTTAGGAGAGATGACAGTGGAGATTTTTAAACAGGATTATTTAACAAGATTTGCCTGAGGAATGGAGAAGGAGTGTGCTGGTATGATTTTTGAGAACAAGGGAGATGTACAGACTTGTTCTAACTATAGGGAAATAAAGTTGATCAGTCACACCATGAAGTTATGGGAAAGACTTTGGACATGGGGTATATGAATGCTCAGAATGCTGAGGATGGAGCCACCAGGAAGGAGGAAAAGAGGAAGGCCAAGGAAGAGGTTTATGGATGTGGTGAGAGAAGACATGCAGGTAGTTCGTTTAAAAGAGGCAGATGTAGAGGACCGAGTAGTATGGAGGCCGAAATAATAGTTTTTCTAGCAAATTATTGCAGTCGTTTTATAGAAGTTTATCTTCTTGCATATGTGATGGCTTAAACAGTGTATTAGATTTTTGACTTCCTATCTAAATCTCAAGTCAAGTCAAAAAGCTTTTATTGTCACAGATTGTTGTACAGATCAGTCACACAGTTTGGGTGTGTGTGCATGAGATTTAGTTCAGTTCTGTGTTGAGAAGCCTGATGGCTTGGGTGAAGAAACTGATGCACAGTCTGGATGTGAGCCCTGAATACTTCGAAACCACTTTCCAAGGTATTAGGGAGTGTGTGTGAGGGGTGTGTGGGGTCGTCCACAATGCTGTTGGCTTTGCGGATGCAGCGTGTGGTGTAAATGTCCATGATGGAGGGGAGAGAGATCCCGATGATCTTCTCAGCCGTCCTCACTATCCTCTGTAGGGTCTTTGCTATTCGAGACTGTGCAGTTCCCAAAACAGGCAGTGATGCAGCTGCTCAGGATGCTCTCAATTGTTCCTCTGTAGAACATGGTCAGGATGGGGGGAGGGAGATAGGCTTTCCTCAGCCTTCTCAGGAAGTAGAGATGCTGCTGGGCTTTCTTGGTGATTGAGCTGTTGTTGAGCTACCAAGTGAAGTTCTCCACCAGATGAACACCAAGGAATTTGGTGCTCTTGACGATCTCCACGTAGGATCCATCGATGATCTCTTTAGTTTTGTCGACATTCAAACACAGGTTGTTCGCTCCACACCAGGATGTTAACTGGTGCACCTCCTCTCTCTATGCTGACTAATCGTTCTTGCTGATGAGACCCACCACAGTCGTGTCATCGGCAAACTTGATGATGTGATTCGAGCTGTGCATTGCTACACAGTAGGAAGTCAACAGAGTGAACAGCAGTGGTCTGAGCACACAGTGCTCAGTGTGGTGGTGCTGGAGATGCTGTTTCTGATCTGGACTGCCTAAGGTCTCCTAGTCAGGAAGTCCAGGATCCAGTTACAGATGGAGGTGTCCAGGCCCAGTAGACTCAACTTCTCAATCAGGTGCTGCCGGATGATTGTGTTGAATGCTGACCTGAATTCTATGGACAGCATTTGTACATGAGTCCTTATTGTCCAGGTGGGTAAGGGCCAGATGAAGGGTCGTGGAGATGGCATCGTACGTGGAAGGTCTTGATGTGCCTCATGATGAGCCTCTTGAAGCACTTCGTTACGATGGGTGTGAGTGCGACGGGACGATAGTCATTGAGGCAGGAGACTGTAGACTTCTTCGGCACAGGGACGATGGTTGTCATCTTAAGGCATGTAGGAACAACGCCGCTGCTCAGGGAGATGTTGAAGATGTCAGTAAAGACATCCGCTAGCTGTTCTGCACGTTCCCTGAGCACTCTGCCAGGAACGTTGTCTGGTGCAGCAGACTTCCGTGGGTTAACACTGCATAGAGTTTTTCTCACTTCAGCTGTGGTTAGACAGAGCACCTTTAAGGCCGTCTTGTCCCCTGCTCTGAAGGCGGAGTCTCTTAATTTTAGCAGCGCATGCACTTTAGCGGTCATCCACGGCTTCTGGTTGGAGCGTATGGTGATGGTCTTGGAGATGTTCACGTCATCAATGCACTTGCCGAAGTAGCTGTTCACTGTTGACGTGTACGCCTCCAAGTTGATGAAATCGCCGTTGGTTGCAGCTCCCCTGAACATGTCCCAGTCAGTGCATTCAATGCAGTCCTGGAGAGCAGACATGGATTCTGCTGGCCAGGTTTTCACCTGCTTTTGTGCTGGTCTTGAACGCCTGTTGAGTGGTCTGTATGCTGGGATCAGCATAACAGAGATGTGGTCTGAATAGCCGAGGCGGGGGCGGGGCTTTGTGTAAACAACATCCAGCGTGTTTTCTCCCCATTCTGATGAAACCTGGGAAGCACAGTCCTGTTATATCAGTTATTTTTATGGGCTTGTCTAAAAGTGAGCGTGTGTGTTCTCCAGGAAAGTACTCACTTCTACCTTCTGAATTCGAAATCTAAACTTTTTCCGTCTCTCCTTGTTTTGCATATGCTTCTCCTGTGGGATCAATCACAATTCCAACATATTTAATAATTGTTACTGGTTTAGACATATTTCTAAAAAAAAATTCGTACTTTTTTCCTGATCATTGTGTGCTTTGCTCAGGACGTAAAGTGCAGCGGTAACTGGATGTGGGCGGCGAAGTTGGCAGGTGAAGGGGCGTGTCTGTGGGAGGCGTGCCAGGCGATGTGTGAGGTCATGGGACAGTTGGGCATTGCTGTGGATGGTGGAAAGGACTCCCTCAGCATGGCTGCTCGTGTTGGCAGAGAAACCATCAAAGCACCAGGTCTGTGAGTGTGTGGCTGTGTGTTTGTCTGAGGACTAGTCGAACAAGGCTGAACTGTTTTCATTTTTTTTTCTTAGGTTCTTTGGTCATTTCTGTCTATGCTGTGTGTCCTGATATCACTGCCACTGTCACCCCTGATCTAGATGACCCAGAGGGCAAAGGTCAGAATGCTTATTCAAGCAGTTTAGGACTGGAACAGTTATTAAGGACAAAAATTGAATATTTCAGTGTGTTTTTCTCACTGTCAGGTGTATTGCTGTATGTTCCTGTGAGTGCGGGTAAATACCGGCTCGGTGGCTCTGCTCTTGCTCAGTGTTACAGTCAGCTGGGAGACTGCAGTCCAGACCTGGATCATCCCGATCTTCTTTCAGCCTGCTTCAACACCACCCAGACACTCATCCATGGTAATTTATCAAATTTTTTTGTGGTATATTTATTTTTTATGATTTCATAAGTCTAATAGTATTTGTGTGTCTATGTGCCTGGTAGATCGTATGCTGAGTGCAGGGCATGATGTCAGTGACGGGGGACTCATTTCCTGTTTGCTAGAGATGGCCTTTGCCGGGAATCGTGGGCTCGATGTTGACTTGCCTTTTAATGGAGTTGGAGGTCAGTATAATGTCTGAATGTCAAAAATCTGAAAGCTAAAATTCCCTTTCTTTTAGGATCATTCTTTCTTTTGTGCAGTGATGGAGGCTTTATTCTCGGAGGAGTTGGGTCTGGTGTTGGAGGTGTGTGAGAGTGATGTGGAAAATGTGTGTCAGCGGTACACACACACCGGGCTGAGCTGCTACAAGATTGGCACCACCTGTGGCTTTGGACCAGAATCTATGGTGAGGTTTATATATATATATATATATATGAACTTGTCTGCACAAGTTGTCTGTGTTCTGCAATATTTTAAGATTGAAAGTCGTCATCAATTATATGCTTTTCATTTAATGTTTAGCAAATGTATTTATGATGTCCATGGATGGATGGAGGGAGACATATAAACAGATATAGACAAAATTTAAAATGTAAATACATGTGTACACACTCACACACACACTCACACACACACACACACACACACTATATCTATGGTTTGGCTCTGTAACCACTTGCCTGTATGGATGTGCCCAAGCTGCTCCAACCATAATTAATTATATAAAATTGTAATGGATTAATTATGATTCATTTACAAATTTGATTCTGCTTTAGTGAACATATTTTCGAATAACAAATTACTTATTTAAAAAGGATCTGTAGGACTGAAATAATTATTAATCACTTCTTGTTTTTCAGGTCAGAGTGAGCCTGTGTGGACAGGAAGTGCTGCATGAGCGTCTGCCCACTCTCAGGGCCTTATGGGAGAGCACGAGCTTCCAGCTGGAGCGTCTGCAGGCCAACCCACAGTGCGTAGAGCAGGAAGAGCAGGGGCTTTCTGTCCGTACCCAGCCATACCTCAAACTGACATTTGACCCTACTAAAACACCTGTAACAAAAGAGCTGGGTTAGTCTTACCTCCTTCACATTTTTTATTATTGTTTGTGAACTTAAGTCAACTGGAAGTCAAGACCACCTTGATTTCGTTTGAAATAATGTCTGTCTTGTAATTTTTTGGAGCTGTGGGCAAGCCGTGTGTTGCAGTCATCCGCGAAGAAGGCAGCAATGGCGATCGGGAGATGTCTGTCTCTCTGTATATGGCCGGATTCGAGGTACACAAACGCACATGTCTGATTGTTTCAGACAGGATTAGTGATGCTGTAAATCCGAGTATCTTCACTAAAATTCCCAAGTGCACTTCATAACTTATTGTGAGGAGCTTTCTGGTTTAGGGAGAGAACAAGGAGATGCATTTGTCACTAAGGCAGTGTCCACACTAAAGTTTTTGTTTGAAAACACATATTTGTCTCTCCGTTTTAGCCTTCCGCCCCCAAACTGAGACGGCGTTGAAAACGCCGCTTTCGAAAAACGATGACAAAACGTTAGTCTTTGGCGTGACATGAGCCGTAAAGTAAATATTATAGTAAAAAAATGTTTGTAAAAGTTCAGGAACGTACAGGAAGCGTTTTAGATGTTTCATAGTGGATGAGCAACGTTTAGGAGACGATTGAAAACCATAGTGTGGACTCATTTTAGACAAAAACGTTTTCAAATTTAATCCGGATTAGTGTAAATGTAGCCTCAAACAGAGAACCCTCATTAATAAAAAAAAACACCATCAGGGGTGTGCTCCTTACCACTTGTTTCCTTCATCTCCATCCTCCCTTCACAAACCGGTGCTTGACCATGCCCTCTTGTCCACGCTTATCACTTGTGTGCTTATCACATGATGCATGCACTAGTAGTATATTACTTTACACTGACTAAGCACTTTTTTAGGATCACTAGAACGCTTACTTATTCATGCACTAAACTAAATAAAATCCTGCAGATACAGGTAACGTTTACATTGTCCATTAGAATTGGAATAAATGTGATCTCTGTTATTTTGATTGTGATATGATCGTTGGTGCCGGATATCACGTCCAACTGTCTCACTCTGAATAGTACAATAAAGAAAAACGAAGACATCCTGTGAGCAGCAGAGCTTAACAGAGAATAGCCGGAACATTTTGAGCTGACAAAAAGGCATTAGCGATCAAATTCCACTGTACAATTACAGTGAGCAGAAAAAACATCACAGAATGCACGTCAAACCTTGAGGTGGATGAGCTACAACAGCAAAAGACCATGTCCACTTTTGCGAGGAAGCTGAGTCTTAATTAGGCTCAGACACAACTGGACAAATCTAGCCTAAGAAGGCTCCATCTAGTATTAGTATAGCTTTCCTAATAAAGTATTCAGAGAGTGACCATGCCCACAACATTAACCTTCATAAAATCCTCAAGAGCTTCAATTCCCTTACAGCTCCTTCCAAACATCAAATTGATTTCATTGTTCTGCAGAAAAAATAGGAATTGGTAACACTACAATTGCCTGTTGATAACCTCAAGCACAAAGGAACCATAATGAATGGACATTCGGTGTCACCTGGATGAGCATGGGTTCTTCCTCATACCGTGTGAGAGAGATTTTGTTCTTGGCACAGTCACCACTGTATCCCTCATAAAGAATAAACTTCATTTATTGAGGGATAATTTATGAATTTATATTGATTTATTCATTTCTGTAAGGATGCTTCGGGACAATCTCCATTGCTTAAAAGATTGCTATAGAAATAAAACTGAATTATGTTGGATTGAAAATAAATCAGTATATCCATAAAATGTCTTTAAATATGCATGCCTTTATTATTAAATAAAATAGTGATGCAAAGGCAATGCATAGACCCAAAAAGAAAAGAA
Organism: Silurus glanis; assembly: GCA_014706435.1. Taxonomy (NCBI): domain Eukaryota; kingdom Metazoa; phylum Chordata; class Actinopteri; order Siluriformes; family Siluridae; genus Silurus; species Silurus glanis. The sequence continues at coordinate 4,795,824 of JAAIIK010000025.1, forward strand.
AAGTCACGAGTAGGATTGTCATCTGATTATATACACTATATATAACTGCGGTCCTGAAACAACCCTATTAGTATTTAGTTAAATACCTAAACTCCATTAGTTCATAAAGAAAATACAACAGTGATTTTAAATTCATTTATCCAGACTCAAATCACAGCTCTATAATGTTACATAAAATGAATTCTCTTTTGTATTTCTTAGAACGTTATGCTTTGATATTTTGTTTTTCGCAGGTTTGGGATGTTACGATGCAGGACCTGTGCTCCGGCAACACGACTCTTGACCAGTTCCGAGCGGTTGTGTTTGTAGGCGGCTTCAGTTATGGTGATGTGCTGGGATCAGCCAAAGGTGAACCTTGCAACCAAAATCATACACCCACATACATGTTCACTGAAATGATAAAAAAATAACAATAATAATAATAAAGTTTTAACTGTGAATTTACAGCTGTTTGTACTGTTGTTGTTTCAAACCATTGAGTCTACTTTGTTCTTGGTTCTTTTGTTCTTTGAACACTTTTAAGTGCACAAAAAAAAAATCCATAATCCGTGCATGTTTTTGTTTATGTAAATTCTGCTCCTTTTGCGCTTAAGAGCCATGTATTATTAGTGTTTGATTGTCTTTTTAGGCTGGGCAGCTACAGTCACTTATAACTCCAAAGCCCGGGAGGAGTTTGAGCGTTTTCGGCATCGTAAAGACACGCTTAGTCTGGGGGTGTGTAACGGCTGCCAGCTTCTGGCTTTGCTTGGTTGGGTAGGAGGAGCACAGGTTGGAGGTGAGCATGCAAAACTTAACAATTTGTTTCCTTTTTTTTTTTTATTTATTTATTTTTTTATGACAGCCAAGCAGTAGACATATTCAGTATAAACAGAAATTCTGGTGGTTTTTTTTTTATTATTTTAATTTTTTTTCCATTTTGCATCCTGCATGGAGATACGTATAATTCTTTCTCTTTTTTTTTCTCGCCTCTTATATCAGATTCTCATAATTCGTTGCGCTTTGTGTTGTAGGCTCCGAGGTGGCCTTGACCCATAATAAGTCAGGTCGCTTTGAGTCGCGCTTTGTGAGTGTCTGCATTCTGCCTTCTCCAGCCATTATGCTGAAGGGCATGGAGGGATCTGCCCTGGGTGTGTGGGTTGCACATGGAGAAGGTAAGATGGTCCATGTTCAGAATATCACACTATCAATAATTTATCCGAATGGTGCAAAATGGTATACAGTCATCAACATTTTTTTGTCGACTTGTGGGAGAGGGAATGATGCTCCTCACCTTTTCTCGCCATATTAACCAGAGTGAATATAACGTTTTATATATTGCAATCTACTAGATTACACAAACGCCATATCAAGGAGTACTGCATTACTGACATTAACAGGAGGCCAATATTTTATTATATAATATTTGTCTGAAATTTTTGTTGTCTAAAATATTAAACGTAAGGTCCCTTTTTCAGGCACTGGAAGGATCAGGGATAGGGTTGTGTTATTAGATTAGATTAGATTCAACTTTAATGTCATTGTGCAGAGTACAATACAGGGCCAATGAAATGCACTTAGCATTTAACCAGAAGTAAGTAAGTAAATAAATCTAATATATATAAATATACAAGTGAATACAATAAACACATTATATGAGTGCAAGTATAAGGTACAGAAACCAGCAAGGATACGATACAAGTGTATTACAAATAATACAGTACAAGGTGCAATTGTGAAGTTAAACATAGGACATTATTCAAAACGAGGTATATGTGTATATATAATGACCAGTCACCATAACAGTGCAAAAAGGCAACATAAGAGAATGTTATCTACTTTGGATATGTTTTTATTATCATTTAAAAAGAGAGTTTGATTCCAAAAGCCAATTCGAGTAAACACACGCTAAACTTGATTTTATAATTCAAGCTACATTCCACTATTTCTGCAGTCTCTGTCAATAAAGCAGAACTTCCTGTACAGGTCTGATGCAGTTCCGCTCCCCTGAAGCACAGCAGAAGCTGATCAGTGCATCTCTGGCACCTCTGCGCTATGTGGATGACTCCGGCGCCCCAACTGAGACCTACCCCATGAATCCAAATGGATCTGCTTTGGGAATAGCGGGTATCTGCTCGCCTGATGGGCGCCACCTGGCCATGATGCCCCACCCAGAGCGCACGGTTCTGAGTTGGCAGTGGCCCTGGGCACATGCACCTCTCAGAGGCTCACTGCGTGCCTCCCCTTGGCTCAGCATGTTCCACAATGCTGCTGTATGGTGTCAGAGTGAGGGGTTGTCATCATAATGATAATGGATGTGTCTGTTTTACTGTTACATCTGTATAAGTTTCCTGATTGCTTGTATTGTGGATTGAGAAGAGCTAGAAAATGTATACAAATTGTATTAACTAGTCTGAAGTAAACTGAAGATGGTTTCATTCCAAGTAAAAAAAATAAAAGTAGTAGATATTTTTCAATATGGTGGTGAAACTGTTTTTGGGAATACAAGGGAAATAAACACATTCCATATGTTCTTTAGCCCATTATAGGAGTTTTGAAGCTCATGTGTGCAGAAAAGGGTAGACAGCAGCTTCCCTATGATGCAGCACGTCCATAATTTGATACTGTGATGTTTCTTTGTCAAAATCCAGCCATGAGGACCAAATTGTGCCAAATGACCATGTGATGTATTGGATTAAAAATGTTAGCATTAATATCAGTATTGTAATCTTATACAGTGATCTTGAAATGGACTTTTCAACAAAGAAATTTTTTCAACAGCCTTGAAGTTGTAAATCATCATCTGTCCACCAGCGCATCAGCATTTACTGATGAACTATGACGAGAGCGTTTGGGTGATGGCAATACGAAGAAGCACAGAATTACCTTGACAATGAATTGTTCTGTTTTTCGGAATCTTCATGCACCGAAACTGCTTGAATCAAAAAAAGTTTTGTAATATGTGGGATTTGTAAGGATATTGTGATTTATGTATCTTCTAGCTATAAACAAGTTTGACATGACACTACATAAAAGATGGAAAACTAAAATAAACTTTTGATATGAAATAAAGGACAATGGTGTGCGTAGTTAACATGTAGATGCTGCTTTACCGCCTTAAATCAACAATCATCTAGTGTATAACACTGAATGTACAAAAATACTTTATTATATTACATCAGAAGTGTGTCCGTGAGGAAAACGAACATCTGTTTGAACCAGCAAATGAAAAAATATCACACATAAACCCTTCTCTAAGTGTACATGTTAGGTAGACAGTTTTTATATTCACAATAAAATTCAAATGTTAACAAATGTAGGCATCAAGCAGTGACTACAGCAAGAAGAACCAAAAAACCTTTCCAAGTTTTACTTTTTAGATCCATTTGTAATACTGGTAAGGCCATAATACCACTGGACTGTTTTCCTGTTTAAATATACACATACACCCTGTACGATATGTTCACTGGGTGCTGGAGTCTGAAGAACAGAATGCGGTATTCTCCTGTTTTCTTTTCTCTTTTTGAATTCATCTGATAGATCCAGTGTTCTTTGCCCACCATTTTACAGCATGTCAGACAGTATCCCATGTTCCACAGTGTGTGGTCTGGTTGTCCTTTCTGGCACCATCTGCTGGTGGATGTTAATGATGGCGATGAGGAGGAGAAACACTACCACAAGGTCATCTAAAAGCCCCAATGCCCCACTGAAGTGGCCAGGCACAGCCTCTAATGGAGACACCAAGGACGCAGCTGCCCCGAATCCACACAGTGCCACTCTTACCAGGAAGAGCCACACCAAACAGCCCATGTTCCACAAAGCCCGGAACAAAAGCAGCAGGAAGAAAGGAGCATCAAAGAGGTAGTCACTTATCTGAGGAAGACAAAAGTATTATGTTATTTTCAACTTTCAACCAGTGACATCCCTCAAAGATACAAAGAAAACTATGTGGTGTCATGAGTTCAAGCAATGGAAATGGTATAGTCTTAATACGCTTAGTGGTTATTAGAAAAACACAAATCTGTCTCTAGGGAAATTAACAGTATGGGATGAAAAGTGGATCTCACCCGTCGTGGTTCTCCTGAATAGCGTTTATTATAGTCTCTGACATGGCCCAGTACCTCTCGCTCCTTTCTGTCTGATCTGCTCTCCTGGAACTGGTGATACATGACACTCACCTATAAAGGGGACAAAACTATAAATATGAAACAGTCTACCAAAAGAAGAACAGATTTTATTTATTTATTTTTTTTATTTACAACTTATATTGTCAAAAAGAGCTTGAAAACTGACACTCTACATTTTCTGGTTAATGATATTTGCTAGGTGTAACTGGGTGTGAATTGGGTGTGTTCTTATTATGTGTGTACCTTCTGTCTGCACAAAGGACAGCTGATCGCTTCTAAACAGCAGCTGTGTTTCCAGTACGATATTAGACAAGGAGCTAGAGACAGACAGAGAGAGAAAGAGAGATTAAGATTATTATTGTCTGGCAGAAATAATCAATTCAATTCAATTCATTTTTATTTGTATAGCGCTTTTAACAATGAACATTGTCTCAAAGCAGCTTTACACAGATAATGTGGTGATTAAAAGTGAATATGTTCAGAACCGTAAATATTATAAAAAAAAAAATTACTGTGTCCTAAAAATGCAAACTTTATTCCATAGTTATGACTGTGTGTTTAATAGCAAAATGATAGATTATAACATGTCAGGTCAAGTCAGGTCATGAAGCTTTTATTGTCATATAAACCATATAAAGCTGATGCAGTACACAGTGAAACGAGATAACGTTTCTCCAGAACCCTGGTGCTAAATAAAACAACATAGAGCTACATCAAACAACACAGAGCTACATAACCAAACACAAAGATAAAGTGCATCGTGTGCAACCTGGTGCAAACAGTGCAAGACAAAGACAGTGCAAACAAACAGCACAAGGCAGTGTGGGACAAATACACCACACACAAAATAGCGCAGACCAGTAAACCTACTGTATAATATACAGCACAATGTGCAAAAAGAGGGAACTATAAACAAGAGTGCACTTGTAAACACAATGTTGTGCAAAAACAGCATGCAAACAGTATAATATGATTCATATAATATAATATTTGTGGTGCTGAGGACATGGATGTGTACAAAGTGAAGTGAAATGAGTATTGAGTGTGTGTTGAGTTCAGGTTGTAACAGTTCAGTAGCACACAGTTGAGTGTGTGTGTGTGTGTGTGTGTGTGTGTGTGTGTGTGTGTGTGTGTGTGAGTTTTGTACATGTTACCTGTATGTTACTTCTATGCTTTGCTAAGTTCATTTATTTTTATAACAGTGAAAATGTACTAATTCTTTCCCTGTTATAAAATGTATATGTCCAGTTACTTCAAATTCATTCATGTTTATATTACAGAGACTACTTTAAATCATTTCAGAGGAGGGAAGTGATTAATTATGTGCGCATCAAACAAAAAAAGTTCACATCAATCCCTGACACCCTTAGCCAGAGCGACATACAGTTGAGCTCAGTCACTTACTGAGCAGTCGAGGGTTAAGGGCTATGCTCAAAGGCCCAGTAGTGGCAGCTTGGTTGTGGTGGGATTTGAACTCACAACCATCCAATCAGGAGTCCATCATTTTAACCACTGACCTACTTCCCATTTGCAGCCATAAGCCATCAGCATGATGAACTTCACTAATATGCAGGGATATTTTATAGTGTAGTATGATGGAAATTTTTTAGACCGCTTGGGTCACTGGATCTGACAACTCACATGTTGTCAATTAATATAAAAAACCCCCAAACAAAAAAATATGTTTGGGGTCAAGACCCTAAGACAAGGTTTTCACAAACATTTATAGACTTCAGTGAAAGGTCAGCAAGTTGATGGTCTCAAAGGCCAGTGTTACACGGCTGCCATTGCTAAGGGTTTTTATCAGTCTCTCTGGTTAAACAGCTTATCATATATAGGAGGACCGGGGTTCAGGACAAGTCAGAGTTGTTCATGTTGACCTAATTGAGCAATGACTTTATATACTCTGGGTTTTTCCATTTAGAATCTTCAACAGACAACTGTAAAATATATCTCTTATGATTACATTATAAAGTATATTATATAACATTATATTCAATATATACTATTTATTATATTACAGTATAAATTTCATTATACAGCATTCTTTTAATCTATCTATCTATCTATCTATCTATCTATCTATCTATCTATCTATC
>JAAIIK010000025.1:4802035-4817018 GCA_014706435.1 Silurus glanis
ATCTATCTATCTATCTATCTATCTATCTATCTATCTATCTATCTATCTAATTATATATATATATATAGAGAGAGAGAGAGAGAGCGAGAGAGAGAGAGATAGAGAGATATAGATATAGATATAAATAAACTTTTATACTTTTATTCTTTTTTATTTATTTAGCTTTTTTATTACCTTTTACTTTAGAAAATGTGCTTCTGTCACCAAAACAAATTATTGTAAGTGCAAACATACTTGGAGTTAAAGCTCTCACTGATTTTGATTCTGATATTACATTATAGAATAAATTATATACCATTATACTTTATAATTTCTAATACATTATAAAGTAATATATATAGTAAATAAATTATAATAATATTACAGGGTTAGTACTTTATATAATTAATGGTATAAGTAATCATAAATAATGTATTGTTTTTTTAGGTAGGTTAAACATGTGCCATCATTTTCACCGCATAGCTTTATTGATCCTTTAGTATAAATGTTGAGTTTTAAAACTGTTTTTAGATAGGTGGAATTATTTGAAGACAGAGTGTAACTTTGTCATGCTGCAAAAGGTTAACTGCAGTGTGCTGTTGAACATTTCAGCCTTCACTCATTACTGTTCACCCGTCTGTGCTATAGTGCTTAAATTAATTTTATTTTATAAGGAAAACAGATCTCACTTTTATTGTTCTTTTACCGCTTTCTAGCCTCGTTAAGAGAGTATGAGCATTATAACTCTCTCTCTCTCTCTCTCTCTCTCTCTCTCTCTCTCTCTCTCTCTCCCTCTCTCTCTCTCTCGTCACATGCCCAATAAAAAGCACTGTTGCTATGTCAAGAGTTAAGTATTAATCTACTCAACACGTGCTGTTGTGGAGTCACATGACCTGCTTAATGCTACATTTGGTAAGAGTCTGTTCCATGCTGTCAGAACGCCCACACATCAGCTCTCTTGCTCGCTCCACAAACACAGACCCGAGATCAGCTAAACCTCTCTATACTTCACTCTGAAATGCCACAATTTTCTAAATAAACCAAGGCCATCTGATCTTATGCTGTAACCTCCAACAATCTACCTACTGTAAAAGCTCTAAGGTCAATTCTATCAAATCCTTTCAACCCTAACAAAAAGAAATAGGCTGGCAATCCAACCGAGATTTGCACCAGTACTATTAGAGGATCTATTTTTGAAGAAGACCTAATCTTGGTTTATGTATTAACTTGGATATTAATGATGATTCTCATGAAAATGTTTATACAATGTAACTGGTGCAAAATGCTCTACTCACCACAGAATCCATGCCCACAGTTTGTCTCCACAGGAAAAACGGCTACGTGTAAACATACAGGACAATGGAGGTCCATTCTACCTGCAGATATGCCTGACTGACGGTCCTAAAAAGTAGAATGATTGGGGAAAGAAATTTCAAACATAAACTTGACACTCAGCCAATATGAAGATTTACTTCCTTATTAGGTTATAGCAGTAAAAGAAGTGGTGCTTATCCCATTCCAGTAAAAGAGACATTCTATCTGAATCATCGTTATATACAGTATGCAAGGTCATAGACTATTCATAACTGCCAGGCAAATTCACGTCAATTATTTCCTGTAAGTTTACACATACTCATAACACACGTGTTTGGAATCTTTATAGCATCTCTATCCTTATGTTAAAGGGAAATGTTATGAAATAACAATTAAATATTATGTGAAACTGTTAGATCTATATAGTTTTATACATAACAATGATAACTGCAGAGTTAGCTATTCAGTTAATTAAATGTGTTGTCTGGTGTGTGTTCACCTCAGTATTGCTCATGCACTGTCCTTATTCCTGATGACTTCTACTACAAAAAAGGAAACCTGAAAAAGTGGCACCATAAAAGTAAATCATCAGTTTACTTATGTACAGTACACAAGAATATACATAGATGATTAAGATGTGAATATAAATGAGATTGAGAATGTTATTATCAATGAAAAAATGTAGACAGTTTGTGTTTTAGAAATAAAAAAGTAAAGTTGAACATCTGAATTTCCCACATTACTCACAGCAGAGTTCATGGCTGCTTAAAAACGGACCATAAAAACCCATATTGCATCATCTTTCAAGTACATAGATTTACTGAAAGACTCTTTATGAACCCTTTCCTTGGAAGAAAAAACCCTTTCCTAATTCATTGGGAAAAAATGATTGTGATATTAATATTTTGCATTACATTAAATTCCATTGAAAGCTTTCACACGGTTGCTTTATAAAAATCCCTGACCTGAAGCTATTGAGCTGCCAAGCCTTCTACAACTGATATGGGTGTGTTCCTTATTGCCCCAACAAACTATTACACAGTTTACAATATGTGTCTCTCAATAACAACACTAACGTCTGTTTGCATACGCAAGTAAACCCTGTACCTTTGTGTGAAAATGTAATATATACATTCTAACCAGCTGTTTGATTTAAAGCTTATAATATGTTACATTTCATTGTGGAAATATATGGAAGGCTTAGTTTTGTGTACATATTTAAAAAACAGTAGCGATGTGATAAAATGATTTAAACGTGTCAAAAGAATCATTAAATACATCATGCTAGACCTCTTAGTACTACTTACGAACTTACTAAATGTTACTGAATACATATAAAAACATGAATGGAAATGACACGCTTAGATTTAAAGCAAAATTCTTCTTAAGCCCATTTCAAAAATGATAAATAAACATGCTCTTACCTTTTTTAAAAGTTGTTACAGGTGTGCATATTAGTGTGTATTCTGTGTTAGTGTGGGAAGAGAAAAGGCAATGCTTGCTGACTGCATCAGCCTTTACAATAAATTTGACAGCCAGGTGAATTATTAACTAGAGGCCTTCTAAGTACCCCCTTTGCCGGTAAGATATCTGTGTGGCTCAAGTGAAATAAAAAAAATAAAAACATGCATTGCATTATGCAGTACAGTCCCTGACAAAAGTCTTGTCGCTTGTGTCCAAATTGACCTGAAGTGCCCCTGAAATATATTTCTAATCAAGATTTTTTTTTTTACAAGTAATGGCTCATTTTAATCCCAACAGCTTTTGTAATAATGTTTCAGTGCAAAACGAAACTGTCAAAAAGTATTCTAATATTCACAGCTTGGTAAAGCCCATTGAGTCCATTTTTGAAAAGACATAAGTGTTGTCGCCTTGTCATATGAGCTTCACCTGTGACTAATAATGGATCAATTAGGTCTCAGGTGTGTATAAAAAGAACCCCAGTACACTAGACCTTCACATCAACTGCAACTAGACCTCTGCAAACATGCCTAAGATTCACCCTGAGACTAAAGTTTTGATTATCAAGAGGCTGAAGACCAGATCCACTGCTGATGTGGCAGACACCTTCAATGTGTCTCAGTGTCAAGTACAGAGGATAAAAAAAAAGATTTGAAGAGACTGGAGACGTTTTTGACAAGCCCAGGTCAGGCAGACCCCGCAAGACAACTGCTCGAGAGGACCGTTTGTTGGCTCGAAAATCCAAGGCCAGCCCATTTTCCACTGCAGCAGAGCTCCACGAGACCTGGTCACCTAAAGTCCCTGTGTCAACCAGAACAGTTTGTCAGATTCTGTCTCGAAATGGCCTCCATGGTCGAATCAGTGCCCAGAAGCCAGCACTAAACAAACGACAATTGAAAAACCGTGTGGCATTTGCCAAGGCCCACAGCCTGCTGTACGGACGCTGGAAAAGTGGCAGAAGGTGGATTTTTCAGATGAATCTTCTGTTGAATTACACCACAGTCGTCGGAAATATTACAGGCGACCTACTGGAGCCCGCATGGATCCGAGACTCACCCAGAAAACAGTGAAGTTTGGTGGCGGAAAAATCATGGTCTGGGGTTACATCCAGTATGGGGGTGTGCGAGAGATCTGCAGGGTGGAAGGCAACATCAATAATACCAAATACCAAGAAATCTTAGCTACCTCTTATATTCCCAACCATAAAAGAGGCCAAATTCTGCAGCAGGATGGTGCTCCATCGCATACTTCCATCTCCACATCAAAGTTCCTCAAGGTGAAGAAGCTCAAGATGCTCCAGGATTGGCCAGCCCAGTCACCAGACATGAACATCATTGAGCATATGTGGGGTAGGATGAAAGAGGAAGCATGGAGGACGAAACCAAAGAATATTGATGAACTCTGGGAGGCATGCAAGACTGCTTTCTTTGCTATTCCTGATGACTTCATCAATAAATTGTATGAATCCTTGCCAAACCGCATGGATGCAGTCCTTCAAGCTCATGGAAGTCATACAAGATATTCAATTTGGATCTCACAGCACCACTATTTAATTTGCTGACATATTTTTGTATTTGCAGTAAATTTGTTCAATTTCTGTATAGGCGACAAAACTTTTGTCTTGCCAAAATTTGACCTTTCTGTCTTGATTAAATGATAAATCTTTTTTCAGTGAAACTAATTTATTTCAGTGCATTAAACATCATTTGGGAGGGTTTTAGCTTTTCATATGAGCTATTTCTAACACCAATTGATTAATTAAAAGTCAGGTTAATAGCAGGTGTTTCTACAAAATAGATAAGCGACAAGACTTTTGTCAGGGACTGTAGATGTTACTATGATGTAGGCACATTGCATTACCTTTAGATAAAATCTGAAGGAAATAACAAATAGGAATTTATTTCCATTTTTGGGTCATAACAATAAAGGAAGTGGAGCCCACCCCATCCTTTTTCTAGAAACATTTAATTATAGTCATATGACCACATATATACAAGGACAAAGAGTAATCTTCTTTCTCCTACTCATATAGTTTAGGTTTAATTGTGCTTAAAACACATTAATTTGAACTATGCTTCAGGAATGTATTCAAGCTAAGCTTTAAATAAACTTAAAAATGTAAAACAAAAATTAGTATTCGACCTTATATAGTCCACATAGAATTGGGTCCAGATGCAAACCTTCTTTACTGTAGAAATACATTTTGTTTACGAAGAAAAAAGATGTATGTGTATGTGCCGCTCAAAGACCTCATTCATATTGCTGGTCTAGCTTATATTTATTTAGTTTAAGTTACAATGTTCTGAGAATTGCAGGTTTAAAACTCGACACTGTTCAATTTATCCTGAAGGTGTTCAGTATAGTTGAAGTCAGAGCTCTATAGCAGGCGATTTGAGATCTTCCACTCCAAACTACAGTATATAAAGCATATCATCACAGAGCTGACTTTGTGCACAGGGGCATTGTCATGCTGGAACAAGTTTGAGTCTCCAAGTTCGAGTGAAAGGAGAGTGTAATCCTACTGCATCCAAAGATAGCTGATACAATTGCATAAATCCAACTTTGTGTTTGGGAAAAACTACATAAAGCTGGAAAAGTCAGACGTCCCAATACTTTTTGTCTACATACAGTAGTGTACCAAAATGCTTTTCATTATATATATATATATATATATATATATATATATATATATATATATATACGCTACTGATCGAATGGTTTTAATGACTTTAAGAAAATTGCTATGTCCTTTTCAATCCCTGGCTAATACTTACCCTTTACCTTTCTTGCCAAAATGTAGAAGGTTATGTCAGCTAAAAATAGTAGTTATCGATCCAAAAATACCTTGACCTGGGTTATCATCTGTCGAATAAACATCTTGCCACATTTTACTTTTGTGCAGGGCTGAATATGGCAAAAGTCCAGCATTACGTTTTTTTTTTTCAGGAACAAGTGTCACTGGTTTGCTCCACATTTCATCAGCCGCTCTGAATGCCAAGAGCTGCTCCTGACCTCACCTTAGATATACTACAGCAGTGTTACAACAACACAGTATAAAGAAACAAAAGTCTGTTGTTCTGATTGTTCTTTGGTGAGAACTATAGTACAATATTATGGCACTGCAGGCTTCATTCTTTCTCAGTAATATTACAATTCTTATATTTTCTATAGTTTAAACATGTTCAGTCTTTTATAGGAACTTATTAACCTTCTTTTTCTTCTTCTTTTTCTTTTGGCTGCTCCCGTTAGGGGTCACCACAGCACATCATCTGTCTCCATACCACCCTGTCCTCTATATCTGCCTCTTTCAAACCAACTTACCTCACCACGTTCATGAACCTCCTCCTTTTTGTTCCTCTTTTCCTCCTTCCTGGCAGCTCCATCCTCAGCATTCTCCTACCGATATACCCCATGTCCCTCCTCTGCACCTGTCCAAACCATCTCAATCGGGTCTTTCTCACTTTGTCATCAAAATGGATAGGAACTTATTAATGTCTTTCAATTAATATCAGAATCAAAGTCAGAACCTGCTTAAAATCTACTGATTTAGCTACAAAGGGAACAGACTTGCCAGAAATGCATTGGTAGGCATTGGAAAAATAAATGTTGCTTTGTCTTTTTCCTATCTCTTTTCCACTCTTTTCACTCTGTCCAGTTTCAGTAAGCTTGTACCCATTGCAGCCTCTGTTTTTGTTTTTGAACTTTGCATGCCCATGTAATTGTAGCCTATCAAAAGGTTCACTGTGCAGTGATTCCTGAGTTGCTTTTCTGGTCACAGCAGTGATAAAGAATGAAAGTTAAAGTAACCTTCCTGTCAGACTGAACCAACCTGGACATTCTCTTCTAATATTTCTTGTGGCCACGAATTCTAACAAATATATTAAATTTAATTGAAATGATATGCACAATTCCTTTAGTCAAAACCCTGTCCCAGGTGAAGAGCAGTACGTAGGTGGATCGGGTGGATCGATCTTAAAGTATCGATATTTTTGATACTGGCATCGTACCAAATTCTAAAATAGAAATATTGAACATATTATTATTATTTTAAACAAGTGAGGTTAGAATATTTTAATAATAGTAATATGCCATACAGTATATAAATATTTATAATACTTAAATATGAATGTCAGTGGGAACTATATCTTATGCCGCTGTTCCACCGATTATCATGGCAACATTCGCTCACTTAGTCCAAGCACATTCAGCCTTGGTTTAAAATGGAATTCGAGTGCATTGATAGGATCATGACTGAAATTAAAAGAAGCATAATCTGTAGTTATTTCACTCCAGTTAACAATGATGAAGCTTCATGTGACATGAACAATACGCCACTGTGGCAATACCACAAATATGACAAAGCATCTAAAAGTAAAACACCCTATAGAGCACGATCGAGAAGAGCTGAGGAGAGCAGAGGATGTAATACAGACAGCTTGAGAAAGAGATGTTTAGTAGAATCATTTCAGAGAGCTATACTTTATACCATACAGATTGTTTCAGATATGAAGATATCACAGTACTTCATGTGGAGCAGAATATTACATTGCATACCCTTTTTAACAGTAAGATTTTTATTAAAACTTTTTATAAATTTTTCTAAAAGTATCGGTATTGATATCGATGATACTTGATCTTGAAAGTACTTGGTATCGGTCACCCTTGAAGAGCAGAACCCCTAAAGAAAGATCACGCTTTTTTATTGTGGGAATGTTGTTCTTTGGATGATAAACTGTCTAGTTTTTGCACCAAACACATGTTTTGGAAATACACTTGAATTTCCAGCTTGGACCACCAAATTTTCCTTGGACCACCAAAAGTGGTCCAAGGAAGGAACAGTGGTGAACCCGGCGAGGCCGAGGTTCATTGATGAACGTTGGGAGACAACACAATATTAGTGGTCATAATGTACACATATATACATATATATGTGTACGTATATAATTTTTTCTGCTTATACTTTTTACTTCAGTCGTGCTGCATTCTGATTGGCTGATCTGTTGATCTCCAGGTATAATTGGCTTTTCACTCCTCGGTCGCGCGCTTTGATCCCGTCAATCCCCCAATCCGCTTCCGCCAGAGCGCTCGTGCGCTGCGCCGGTCCTCATTCACGAAGCCGTTTCACGGCGGACTAGTGCGCGAGCTGCGCTGATGACGCTAACATCCGCCTCCAGGTGAGGTCAAGCATAGCGGAAAACGGAAGCGCATTGTTGACAGGTGGACCGGGGGGGAGAAATAAAATAAAACAAATAATAATAAATAATATATACATATACACATCCTATATGTCCGACGGTGAGAGAGATGGATCTGAACAAAACGGTGTTATGTGAGAGCCTGATTATTTGGGTAAGTTGAAAATCCGGTGTCATTTATCCGCGCGGTCCACCGGAATGTCCTCCGGTCACGGGTTATTTATGCAGCTTTAAATCAATGACGGTATCAGTACCTGCCGCAGGTAATCGGATGTCGTGCAGCGTGTTTATTTCTCTCTGCGGAGACATTATAACACAACACCAGCTCAGTGATCACAGTGGACTCCTGTAGGTTTTAGTGGTTATAGGAACATTTGTGTTATAACTCGTGTGTTTATGTTCATGGACTGCGTGGCAACCATGATGTGTTGAAGAAGAACCTCTAGACTGTTTGTAGAAGTTCTTAGGTTTCTCATACCTTTTGCACTTCTTCTTCTTCTTTTGCACATATCTTGCATCACAATTTTTTCCTTCACTTGAGCTTGAAAGCCCACACCTGTATGACATTGAGCTTGTTCCATGGAAATATGGGTTCAGAAGGTTGGAGTGGAAGTTCTCAAGATCCCAGTTACCATAACCACACTCAACATGTTTTCGTTTCAACACGAATCCCGACATAAATTTAATTGAATTACTATATGGACATCCGAATTTATGTGGTCCTTCTCAAAACTGTAAAAACGTACTTGGGGGCACACAATTGGATCGGATGTGTTTGAACGTGGTAGCGTTTTTCCATTCACTTGAACTACGAGACCCAAACCTGTGCACAAAGCCGGGTCCATGAAGATATTGTTTACATTGAAAGATCTTGATTGACCTGCTATAGAGCTTTGACCTCAACACCACTCAAGACCTTTGGGATGAATTGGAGCGCTGACTGCACTCCAGGTCTTTTCAGAAGAAGCGTTATTTCTTGTAAAATATACTGTACATTAAAATTGATTCTTCACCTATTCCAACTTGTTAGGAAACTGGGGTCAGAGCGCATGATCAGAGTAGCAGCTTGGCTGGGGTTTTGAACCTCAAATAAGTGACCATATCCTTGACTTTATTAACACCCCTTTGGCTGAATAAGCACAAATCCCCACAAACACAAAACCTACTGTATCAGCTTCCCTAAAGAGTGGAGGCTATTGTGTAGTCCATATAGTGCATCTAGATCTTTCTTCTTTTGGCTTAAAGTGAAATAAATCTTGCTACCAATTAATTGGCTAGTAATCTAATTGAGCGTCAATCAGATGGAAACACCTCAGTTGATCAAACTAAGGGGGGGGGGGGTAGATCTGAAATAATAGTAATAATATTTTTTTTACGACATACACTTAAAGCAGATGTTTTACTTGGGAATCTAAGGGATAAACATGCAAATGAATATTTGAAATGAACTGCGCTGTTAACGGAATCTGCAGCGGCATTGAATTCGTTCGAATCGCCGGAAATGAGCGCACGTAAACGTACCTTATGAGAGTGAATTTGTGAGTTTGCATGCACTGCGGGTTTTTTGCTTTCTTGGCGTCAAAATAATCAGTAATATGAATATCCGGTTTTGTTTGTATATGCTTTCAGATGCAAACCTTTAACACTGCAGCACCATGTAAGACAGTGGAGGATCTGACCTCAGGTGCAGCTATGGCACAAGCTCTGCATCAGATGTAAGTCTACCTCTTTTTTTATTTCTTTTTTTTTTTTTTTACTTCTCTTCGTTTATCCAAGTCACCCTTTTTAGTACCAGGCTTTTCCCCTCCTAAATATTTCACAACACTCACTGAATCGTGGGTAGTCTGCAGGATCGTATTACGTGAGCAAGGATCCGCTCTGCCTGAGAAACATTTATATGGCGGCGGAGGAAGTGTGTTTCTTGGAGGTCTGTGTGCTTGTCTTAGATTCCCCTCAGTGCTGTTTTAAGAACAATAGTTGATTTTTTGCAGGATTTAATCGGAAATATCGTAACCAGAAAATAAACTGATTAGATCCTGAAATTGATCCAATCAGGATGAAAGTCACATCAAGGTACAATTAATAGCTTCATTCTTCATTAGTAGATGAATGGCACATTTTTCTATGAACTTCGATGTGTCAGTAAAAAGCTGTGTTGTCATCCAATATATAATGTGGTAAGTATTAAGTGAAAATTATGTATCGTTCTTTTGTAGTCAGTCAGTAAGGCAAAATGTATCTATTCATTAATGATACAAAAACACTGATGATACAAAAAAAAGTATATATAATAATTTTTTTAAATCCAAAACGACATGAACACACACCATGCTGTAATACACCAGTTTGCCATTCGATAATTCTTGTTGGTTTCCTCAAAACACAAATATTTGTGTCGATTTTACTTTGCGGAACCCTGATCAACTGACTTCATTTTGGAATCGATCCCAACACGGTCCAAAGTCACAGCATAGTCGAATGTTTGAAATAGTATTTTCTTTAATCCCATTCTTATTGTGCGTCTTGCAGGGATATTACTTATAGTTATATGTTTATGTTCAGGAGTCAAAATCGCATTAGGTTTAAGCTTCCTAAATACATTCTATATGGACATCATTAAGGAAAATGCCTAATAATATCATTTGAGAGCAGTTTTAGAATCATTTCGAAGAACTTGCCAAAAAACAGCAAATACAGTATATATGTTTAAGAAGTGTGAGGCATACAAGTTAATAACAGAAATTGGTAATAATAGAAATTGGTTTGTCAAATATTTACATTGCTGTGAACTGTTGTGAAGTCAGAAGATGTATTTATGGTTGAAATGATACATCTAATGAAATAAGTAATGATGATACATGGTATTTTACTTTAACATGAACATTATATAAGACGTTATTGGATACTCTTCTTCTTCTTCTTCTTCTTCTTCTTTCGGCTGCTCCCATTAGGGGTCGCCACAGCGGACCATCCGTCTCCATACCACCCTGTCCTTTACATCTGCTTCTTTTACACCAACTACCTGCATGTCTTCCCTCACCACATCCATAAAGCTCCTCCTTGGTCTTCCTCTTTTCCTCCTTCCTGGTGGCTCCATCCTCAGCATTCTCCTACTGATATACCCCATGTCCCTCCTCTGCACATGTCCAAACCATCTCAATCTCGCCTCCCTCACCTTGTCTCTAAAACGTCCTACATGCACTGTCCCTCTAATAAACTCATTTCTAATCTTGTCCATCCTCGTCACTCCCAACGAAAACCTCAACAAATCACTGCTGTCACTCTTCTCCACCCACTCCACCCTGCCTGCACTCTTTTCTTCACTTCTCTAACACACTCTCCATTACTTTGCACTGTTGACCCCAGGTACCTGAACTCCTCCACCTTCTCCACCTCTTCTCCCTGCAACCGCACCACTCCTATTCAATACAGTTGTATTTGTATATCGCTTTTAACAATGGACATTGTCTCAAAACAACTTTCCAGACATAAATACATTACAAATATTAATTTTACATTTCTAAATTAGTCTCCAAGTTTATCCCTAATGAGTGAGCCAGTGGAGTCAGTAGCAAGGATAAACTCCCTGAGATGCTATGAGGAAGAAACCTTGAGAGGAACCAGACTCGAATAGGAACCCATCCTCTACTTTACTGACACTGAACCTCCATTCATTATAGTTCCATCATTGTTGTGGTTATCAGCTGTTAACTGATGGATTACTAGTATTAGGACGGACAGTTTTAAGATTTTCTTATCAGGTGGCAGTGTTTTTATTTGATAAAGGAGCTACAATATTTTCCACAAGTCAATATTTCTGAAACATTCTCCATAAGGAAAATTAATGTAATGACTACAGGCAATGCAGTGCTGTCGAAATCACAGGAGAATTCTTCATGCTCTTATAATATAATATTCGTATTATATATAGAGATCCATCCTGGTTCAGTGACAGCTGGCTGACCCGGATTAAGGACGACGTTGGAGATAATCTGAGACTCAAGGTAAACTACTATACTTTCCTCTAGCAGGTTTATCCACTTTGAAGCTTTTTGTGTAAACTGTTTAGCTTTTTTTTTCATTTATGTTTCTCTGCAGTTGAACAACCTTAAGAAGATCCTGCAGATGATCGTTGATTTCTATAACGAGGTAAATCTGAGAGCGACTCAAGAACCAATAAAAGAATTACTGTGCATCAGAACAGCCGAAATCTTCTCAGCAACGTTTATTGCCGTTTATACAGCAGGGCCTGCTTTTATTTCCGTCCAGAGAGCAGCAAGATTTTTCTTTATTCTATATTAGCATAAAGAACATTAGAATATCCAAGTTTTTAAACCTTGTTTAAACCAAGTTTTAAACCTAAATCTTTTTTAATTTTTATTCCTATATTTGCCTCCTTCATTGTTATTCATTTTCCCTATATCATTTCATTTTGTGTGTGTGTGTGTGTGTGTGTGTGTGTGTGTGTGTGTCTTTGGGGTAGGTCTTGAATCAGCAGATTTCAGGCTTCCCAATGCCTGATGTAGTGCGCGTGGCTGAACACTCTGACAACGTGGAGCTCGGACGCCTCCTGCAACTCATCCTTGGCTGTGCAGTTAAATGTGATCGGAAACAAGGTACCTGTTATACTCATTGGCCTGTTACTGTTTTCTATTATGTAGTCTAAACATAATTTATGATGTAGTTCAGTAAATAAGCACTTTGTTAAAATGCAACTGATATATTACCTCACTGCAATGATATGTACTCTCGATAGAAATTAGTTTGTCTAGTATTTACATTGCCGTGAACCAGGGCCGGCGCTAGCTATAGGCGAAGCAGGTGATTGCTGAGGACCTCGGGCTTGAAGGGGGGGGCCTCCATAACTGTAACAAACCTACACTATATTGCCAAAAGTATTGGGTCACCTGGTCATAAGTATGGTATGGGATTTTTTGAGCATTGCATTCCACATTTAGTGGCAATTTGCTCATATCATTCTCTCCACTCTTCTGGGAAGATGTTCCACTAGATCTCGGAGTGTGCTGATGGATATTTGTGTTCATCAGACACAAGGGTGTTATGAAAGGCAGTGATGTAGGTGAGGAGGCCTGGGGTGTGGTCAGCGTTCCAATTCATCCCAGAGGTGTTCAGTAGGGATGAGATCAGAGCTCTATAGCAGGCCGCTCAAGATCTTCCTCTCCAAAGCATGTAACCAGATCTTCAAGGACCTCAATTTGTGCACAGGGGCATTGCCATGCTGGAACAGGTTTTGGGTTTCCAAGTTCAAGTAAATGCAAAATTTTATAATAGCGCATCTAAAGTACGATTGAGTGCCTCAGCTTTGTGGTAACAGTTTGGAAAAGAACCATATATAGCAGGAAAGGTCAGGTGACCCAATACTTTTGGAAATATATTGTAATGTATACACTACTTCACTAATCATAACGGGCAGAGTAAGTCAAGGCTCATTGTTCATTGGATATAAATAACTGTCAATCACCTGAAGTGGAACAAGTTAATATCATTATTGATAATGCGAGTCGCCATCCTCTAAATCCGAGAAGAGTCTGCGTGCGCACAAACAAAATCTTCCCTCAGAGGTTGCTAAGCGAAAAGCTAAACAGAAGAAAAAGCTTTGTGATCTACGTGAGCCTTATTCTGACTATTCCCATCAGCAAAGAAAAAAAAAAAAGTAAAAGTTTGTAAATAAAAATTACACAACACTTTATTGGATGTTATTTAATTGAGTTAATTTCATTTTATTTGTATAGCACTTTTAACAGTGGATATTGTTTCAAAGCAGATTAACAGGAACAGATAGAATTCAAATATAAATTTAAAGTTAATCCCTAATGACCAAACCAGTGCTTACAGTGGTATTGAAAAACCTCCCTGAGAAGGTATGAGGAAGAAACCTTGAGAGAAACCAGACTCAAAAGAAAACATATCACTGCAGTTATATATGCTTGACCAGGACAGTGAGGGTTTACATATTTTTTTTCTATATTTTTTTAACCATTTATTTATTTATTTATTTATTTATTTATTTATTTATTTATTTATTTTTAGAGTATATCCAGATCATAATGACCCTGGAGGAATCTGTGCAGCATGTTGTCATGACAGCCATTCAGGAGGTCAGTTTGGTTTATTTATTTACATATTTTTAAAGATACAAGGGTGGACAACCATGCATGGCCATTCCCTTTTTTTTTGGCACCAATCATTAATTTCTTTTGGGTTAAAGCTAAAATAATACATTGTAATGGAAATTAATTATTGACGAGGGGATGGCGATGTTGCCGTTGCCCTCTCTAATGCTGATAAAGTTCATGTAGTAGAACATTGTGTTGTTGCTCCCTGGCAAAATGTCACCAAGTAGTAGTAGTAGGTTTTGGCTCTGAGCTGCAGTGCTCTGTTAAAATCCTTCCATTGTTATATAGCATCTCTGTTTTTGCTTGACCTGTTTAACTACATGCTATAACCCCATGTTGTATTTGCAAGATTAATTACAGCTTTGTGCTACAGTTTATTTAGCTAGATTTTTTTTTACATACAACATTTTCTTTACACTGTGTTATCTACTACATTTATAGTAGCAAATATTCATACCCAAGGTAAATTTTGTTGCGAAAAGATTTTAGGGTTTATTTTCTTCCTCTTATTGTTGAACCCACTTGTCCACCAAGCAACTTTAAATAAGACTCAACAAAATCTGCTCGTGCTGTGTCTAATTGTAAATGATGATAAATCACACATCTTTTTATGTTATTTTTTTCGCCAGTTAATGAGTAAAGAGTCCATGGCCCAATTTGGTACTGAGCCGCAGGGTGATATAGAACATCAGGTAAGAGATTTAAGAGACTAATTCTATGGTAAAGATATGTATGTACATACATACAAACATACTTACATACATACGTACATACGTACATACATGCATACATACATACATACGTACATACATACATACATACATAACTACATACATACATACATACATAGATACATACATACATACATACATACATAACTACATAACTACATACATA
>JAAIIK010000025.1:4817028-4830557 GCA_014706435.1 Silurus glanis
ATACATACATAGATAAATACATACATACATAACTACATACATACATACATACATACGTACGTACGTACGTACGTACATACATACAGATGATGTGTAAATGTCCATGTCTGTGTGAGAGTCCAGTGTGGTCTGTGAGGCAAACATGTTCCAGTCAGTATCCGGAAACTGTTGCTGTAGAGAAGAAAGTTCTCTGGCCATACCTTTACTGTCCTCACAGCTGGTTTCACCCGTTTGATCAGTGTGTGTATTTGGGTAGCATGAACAAAGAGAGGTGATCAGACTGTCCCAAGTGGGGGAGGGGAATGGCCGTGTATGCCGCAGGTATGTTTGTGTATACCTGTTTTGTCCCCTCTGGTAGAGCAGGAGAAATTCTTTATTTGACTCTGAAATGATTCTTTATCTGACACTGAAATGTATGTCTTAAGATTTGGGAATGCTCACGACACGGCATGTATTTGTTTGCAGCTGAAGAAAGCTCTGGAGGACTTGAGCCAGCTGAGTGCAGAGAAAGACGAGCTGGCTCAACGTTGTCAAGAGCTTGACATTCAGGTGAGGACTTTGAGTGCAGGCATCGCTACGAAGATATACAGAACTTTTTCTTCCAGAAGAAAAATCTAAATGAAAATGTATGTCAGAGAGCACAGAGTCTGTTTTAAAGCTTAGAAAAAATCAAAAACTTGATTAATCTTTCTCAATTGGGTGTGGCTAAGGTAATATCTTTTATTCACAGATGCTAGGTTTATGTAGTAGATGATCTCTTGTTATTAACACACACTAGATGTACAAATCTGCATAAAAGCCATGATGAAGTATTTAAAAAAAGGCTGATAGTGGTTGTACCTCCTTTGTCACAGCACTTGTAGAAACGAAATCCTTGAGCCCTGATGTTTTTTTTTTTGTTTGTTTGTTTGTTTGTTTTAAAAACCCTCTCCTTCATGGATGAGAGCGTTTTTGCTGTAGAGGGCTGACAGTGAAGTTTGTTCCTCACTGACTCTTGGCTGAGCTTTATAAAAACTTACTGACCTAAAACTGAGAACAGTACAGGTTTGTTACTACAATGTTTATTTTACTCAGCAGGGTGTTACCCGAGTATGCAGGCACTGAATATACACCTAGATCTTCCTGTTTCATTCAAATAAATGCACCTGCAGGTTGTTTCATGACTGAAGAGTTGCTAAACGAGGATATATTTAGGGCTTCGTCTATTAAGAAATGATCTCGGAGCACAGTATCACTGTAATCCCGTCCTCACAATGTTGTGAAACTCACCCAATGCTGACTGATTTTTAACAGATTGGGTATAAACGTGCCCTTGGTGATTGAAAGGTAAGTCCAAATGCATGGCTATGAAGCCTAATCCAAGCCTTACTAAAGTGTCGTCCTAACCAACCTAACCATCCTAACTCTGTGGAAGTACTCACAAAACCTGAGCTTTTAAAAAAAACAAAAAACAAAAAAAAAACCCTAAAAATAACAGCACAAACCCTGCTCGGAAAAGACTTATTCTGTGGTTAACATCAGCTAATATCCATGCACTTTTTTCTGTTCTGATATCCTGATCCTGTTCTGACAGTTAATAATAATTTTTACTGCTTTAAAACTTTTCCGGTGGTGTTTTGTATTAACCAATCAAAGTTTTCCAAGAGCAAAAGAGGTGCACCAATTTATCCGAATAGTTTTTTTCTGTTGTGACACTCCAGAATGGGTTGAAACAGTAACACCTCGTCTCAATACAGCAACGGCTCCTCACACAATCTCTTCAAAAACAATCATTTTCTTGGTTCATTTAACCTCTGACCCTGTTAACAGGTGGCAATTCTGCAGGAAGAGCAGAATAGCCTACTAGCGGAGAACGATGTCTTGACAGATCGAGCCAGCCAACTGGACTCCTTCGATGATCCCTGCACTCCATCAGGGAAGAAACACAGTCAGCTCCAGCTCCAGATAGAACAGCTTCAAGAAGAGAACTTCAGGTACTATAGAGTTCACGCATATAACTAGCTTTCAATCTGAAAATGGAGTGTGCTCTTGGAGTGTGGAGATTTGTGCTCATTCAGCCACTAGGGTGGTAGTAGTTCAGAAGTCAGTTACTGATGTAGGTGAGGTGAGGAGGCTTGGGGTGCAGTCAGCATTCACATTCATCTCTGAGGTGTTTAGTTGGGTTTGGAGCTCTATACAAGGCCACTCAATATCTTCTACTCCATCCAATGTAACACATATTTTCATGGAGCTGACTTTGTGCATTGTCTTGCTACAACAGGTTTGGGTCTCCTAGTTCAAATGAAGGAAAGATTCAATGCTACTGCCTCCAAAGATCCTAATCCATTGTGTGCAAACAGTTTGTGGAAGTTCTTCATACAACTGGTGTCTCAGTCCATTTTGTCCATTTAATGTATCTGTTGACTTATTGATTCTTTATAATTGGTCAAAAAGAGGTATTGAAGCCGTCGATTCATTTTCAGCTCTGATATTCAAATTGCTTGTTTATTTAAATTGTCAGGATTTTGGATAGTAACTATGATATCAACACACCACAATAAACCACTTCATGTAACTGTTTGTGCACCTGATTCAAGTTCATTAGCACATGTGTACAGTAGTTATAATTTCCTTTTGCCATGTTTTATGTTTAATATTATTTAGTTCAGGGGTCACCAACCGTTTTGAAACTGAGAGCTGCTTTTTGGGTACCGATTAATGTAAAGGGCTACCAGTTTGATACACACTTCAGAAATAACAAATTTGCTCAATTTACCTTTAATTATATATTATTATTATTAATAATTAATGATATTCTTCTAAATCTAGTCATCTATATTTTGATATTGTCATTTTCGAATTCACACCAATGCAAGTGTGATTTAAAAAAGAATAGCAACAAAAAAAATTAGATGCAGCTCACTGGTAAGTGGCGCTATGGTGAGCTATTTTTAGAAAAGGCCCGCGGGCGACTCATGTGGTCCTTGCGGGCAACCTGGTGCCCACGGGCACCATGTTGGTGACCCCAAATTTAGTGCTTCACATCATTGTCTTTATCTTTGTTGGTATTTATATAATGTACTAGCTGAAAGTACCCGTGCTTCGCTACGGAAGGCAGAACGCTAAGCAATATGGCAATAAGCAGTAAGCACTGAGCAGGACTGGATGATCAGAGATCAGAACGTAACGTCAACAAATAACGTACTACCCCTTTGTAGTACCGATACAGGGCAAACTACTTTGAAAATAATTTTTATCGTGCATCTAACATCTAATAAGAAACAATGTACTAAGTTTCATTAGGATCCGTACTGTTATTTCGAAGAGTTTACAATGCGTGAGAAATCGCGTTTTTCGCGAGTTAGCTGCGATCCGGGGCGAATTTTTCAAAACCCAAGAGGAAGGTATGTTCCAAATTTCATTGCAATCCGTTCAGTGGTTTTTGAGATTTCGTGATGAGTGAGTGAGTCAGTCAGTGGTATTTGAGCTTTATATATATAGAAGATAAAAATGCACTCGTCCTAACATGAAACATCGTTTCTATAGTAACAATGTAGACAGGGAATAGTTTAGCTAATGCTCGAAGTAAACCTTAAAAAAAACATGTAAGTGTTGAGATGGTGAACTTTTGTCTGAGGATATTTTATTTTTTTTTTTACCGTCAACAGTCAGTAGTAACGGCAAACCCAGCCATTAGGGTTGCACAAGCCAGTGCACTCTTAGTGCCGGTCCCAAGCCCGGATAAATGGGGAGGGTTGCGTTAGGAAGGGCATCCAGCGTAAAACATGTACCAAATCAAATATGCGGGTCACGATTAAGAATTTCATACCGGATCGGTCGAGGCCCGGGTTAACAACGACCGCCACAGGTATCGTTAGCCAACAGGGTACCGGTGGAAATTGGGCTACTGTTGGCCGAAGGAGGAGAAGGAGAGGAGGAAGACGTCTACAGAGATGGCAGGGAATGGAGAAGTGTAGGAGAGTGGAGGTTCGGGTTGGTACTTTAAATGTTGGCACTATGACTGGTAAAGGGAGAGAGTTAGCTGATATGATGGAGAGGAGAAAGGTAGATATGTTGTGTGTTCAGGAGACCAAGTGGAAAGGGAGTAAGGCCAGAAACATTGGAGGTGGGTTTAAACTGTTCTATTATGGTGTGGATGGAAAGAGAAATGGTGTAGGGGTGATTCTGAAGGAAGAGTACAGTAAGAGTGTAGTGGAGGTGAAGAGAGTTTCTGATAGGGTGTTGATCGTGAAGGTGGAAGTTGAAGGGATGATGATAAATGTCATCAGTGCCTATGCTCCACAAGTCGGCTGTGAGATGGAGGAGAAGGAAAGATTCTGGAGTGAATTAGATGAAGTGGTAGATGGTGTACCTACAAATGAACGATTGGTGATTGGGGCAGACTTTAATGGACATGTAGGTGAGGGGAACAGAGGTGATGAGGAGGTGATGGGTAGGTATGGCCTAAAGGAGAGAAATGTGGAAGGGCAGATGGTGGTAGATTTTGATAAAAGGATGGAAATGGCAGTGGTGAATACGTATTTTAAGAAGAAGGAGGATCATAGGGTGACCTATAAGAGTGGAGGAAGGTGCACACAGGTGGACTATGTTCTATGTAGGAGATGCAACCTGAAGGAGATTGGAGACTGTAAGGTGTTGGCAGGGGACAGTGTAGCTAGACAGCATCGGATGGTGGTCTGTAGGATGGTTTTGGAGGCGAAGAAGAAGAGGAGGAGAGTAAGGACTGAAAGAAGAATAAGATGGTGGAAACTGAAGGAGGAAGACTGTAGTGTGAGGTTCAGGGAAGAGGTCAGACAGGGGCTTTGTGGGGGTGAAAAGGTGCTGGATGATTGGGAAACTACTGCAGGAGTGATGAGGGAGGCAGCTAGAAAGATACTTGGTATGACATCTGGAAATAGAAAGGAAGGAAAGAGACATGGTGGTGGAATGTGGAAGTGCAGGAGAGCATAAGGGGAAAGAGGTTAACAAAACAGAAGTGGGATCGACAGGGTGATGAGAAAAGTAGGCAGGAGTACAAGGAGATGCGGCAGCAGGTAAAGAGGGATGTGGCGAAAGCCAAGGAAAAGGCATATGAGGAGCTGTATGAGAGGTTGAACACTAAGGAAGGAGAAAAGGATTTGTACCGATTGGCCAGGCACAGAGATGGAGCTGGGAAGGATGTGTTGCAAGTTAGAGCAATAAAGGATGGAGATGGAAATGTGTTGACTAGTGAGGAGAGTGTGTTGAGAAGATGGAGGGAGTATTTTGAGCAGCTGATGAACGAGGAAAATGAGAGAGAGAGAAGGTTGGATGATGTGGAGTTGGTAAAACAGGAAGTGGATAGGATTAGTAAGGAGGAAGTGAGAGCAGCGATTAAGAGGATGAAGAGTGGAAAGTCGGTTGGACCAGATGACATACCGGTAGAAGCATGGAGATGTTTAGGAGAGATGGCAGTGGAGTTTTTAACCAGATTGTTTAACAAGATTTTGGAAGGTGAGAGGATGCCTGAGGAATGGAGAAGGAGTGTGCTGGTACCGATCTTTAAGAATAAGGGAGATGTGCAGACCTGCAGTAACTACAGGGGAATTACGTTGATCAGTCACACCATGAAGTTATGGGAAAGAGTAGTGGAAGCCAGGCTGAGAGAAGAGGTGACCATCTGTGAGCAACAGTATGGTTTCATGCCGAGGAAGAGCACCACAGATGCCTTATTTGCTTTGAGAACGTTGATGGAGAAGTATAGAGAAGGACAGAAGGAGCTGCATTGTGTATTTGTGGATTTAGAGAAAGTGTACGACAGAGTGCCAAGAGAGGAGTTGTGGTATTGTATGAGGAAGTCAGGTGTGTCAGAGAAGTATGTGAGGGTGGTGCAGGACATGTATGAGGACAGTGTGACAGCAGTGAAGTGTGCAGTAGGAACGACAGACTGGTTCAAGGTGAAGGTTGGACTGCATCAAGGATCGGCCCTGAGCCCTTTCCTGTTTGCAGTGGTGATGGACAGGTTGACGGACGAGGTCAGACAGGAGTCTCCCTGGACTATGATGTTTGCGGATGATATTGTGATTTGTGGTGAGAGTAGTGAGCAGGTTGAGAAGAGCCTGGAGAGGTGGAGGTACACGCTGGAGAGAAGGGGAATGAAAGTCAGTAGGAGTAAGACAGAGTACATGTGTGTGAATGAGAGTGAGGGAAGTGGAGTGGTGCGGTTGCAGGGAGAAGAGGTGGAGAAGGTGGAGGAGTTCAGGTACCTGGGGTCAACAGTGCAAAGTAATGGAGAGTGTGTTAGGGAAGTAAAGAAAAGAGTGCAGGCAGGGTGGAGTGGGTGGAGAAGAGTGACAGGAGTGATTTGTGATAGTAGAGTATCTGCAAGAATGAAAGGAAAAGTTTATAGGACTGTGGTGAGACCTGCGATGTTGTATGGTTTAGAGACAGTGGCATTGAGTAAAAGGCAGGAGGCAGAGCTGGAGGTAGCAGAGCTGAAGATGTTAAGGTTTTCGTTGGGAGTGACGAGGATGGACAAGATTAGAAATTAGTTTATTAGAGGGACAGCGCATGTTGGACGTTTTGGTGACAAGGTGAGGGAGGTGAGATTGAGATGGTTTGGACATGTGCAGAGGAGGGACATTGGGTATATTGGTAGGAGAATGCTGAGGATGGAGCCACCAGGTAGGAGGAAAAGAGGAAGACCAAGAAGGAGGTTCATGGATGTGGTGAGAGAAGACATGCAGGTAGTTGGTGTAAAAGAGGCAGATGTAGAGGACAGGGTGGTATGGAGACGGATGATCCGCTGTGGCGACCCCTAATGGGAGCAGCCGAAAGAAAAAGAAGAAGAAGAAGTCAGTAGTAACGGCCGTTGTTTTTTTGACACAAAAAAGTATTCAGGAGAGTCGACTTAATGGTCTTCCAAGCTGGATTTCCAGAACATTCCTGAGGCAATGTCCATGTTTTCAAAGCTTTCATAATGTTAAAGTTAAAAGATAAAAGTTTCCATTTAAAAACAAGTTAGCATTAGCAACTTGCCATGGAATGGAGAGGAATAAAACATTTTGGGATGCTCTATTATTAGAAAAGCTGTTCGCATGAGGGCGCGTTACACCATCCTGTTCCTTTTGTTGATTGATATCATAACAGTTTACTTTACAGTGTTTTTTTTCTCACAGTCACAATCAGTGCCACAGATTAAACAATATAATACACAGTTAAATGGAATAAGGAGTAATACTAACAAATTGTTGTTGGGCCATTGAGCAAGGCTTTTAACATTCTCTACTCCAGGGGCACTGTACTGTATCATGGCTGGCGAACTTCCGAACAAGTTGGGATATGGGAAACAAGAATTTTAATATGCTTTAATGCATATGTGACTAATAAATGCTCGTCTTTTTTTGTGGAACTGGTTTAACCCAGATTCTGACTTAAGTAAATAACATACAGTATACATTTTGTGTGTGCGCCTATTTAGAGTGATAAATAGTTTAACCTCAGATTAGATCCTAGATTAGATCAATAATACCAACGGATTGATTCGATTTCAAATCGGTGGACTAATAAAGTGAATGTAATGTAAACCGAAATGCTGAAACACAGACTTTTCAAAAAACATGTGACCTGCAGTGCATGTAAGGTGTGTAACTGTTTCTGCTTTTTCTATGTTTCGTTTTGCGATTGTAAGATTGGAGGCAGCTAAAGATGATTACCGTATTCACTGTGAGGAGCTGGAGAAGCAGCTGGTGGAGCTTCAGCATCGTAACGATGAACTCACCAGCCTGGCTGAGGAGTCACGCTCGCTGAAGGACGAGCTTGACATACTGAGGTGTGTCACAGAGATTGATTTATCTTTACTGTGGTAATAATTGGACTGCTTTTTCCAATATCATACTGATGTACTCACTGAGAAGTTTCTTACATGTTCTTGTATGGGTTTTTTTTGTTTTGTTTTTTGCATAAAAATGACTCGTGTTTCATGAATTCATTTGCTCTGAAGTTACAGAAACACATCTTCTCTTTTGTATTTTGTTGCTTTCTGCCATATTGTTAACTCTAGTTAGATATGTTTTGACAGAAATTCAACTTTTACATTTGGAGGGAATTTCTGTATCTGCTTTCAGTAAGGAATATGTGCCACACACTCTCTGAAAACTGGCATCATTGGCATGATTTTGCCCACACACTCTCCAGCAGCCACCACTACACCTCCTGTAATTGCTTATGTAGGTGTGTGATTAAAAAGCTGCATAGTTGTTTGTATAGTTTACTTTATATCTTACATTCTTATCCAGCCCACCCCTATTAGAGACAGCTATATTGCAGCCCACGTCTATTTATTTCATGTTCTTAGGGAGGAGGGGAGCCTTTATACGGGGACATTTCAAAATTTAGTTTCATTCATAAATATGACCTGAAACATCATCAGATTTTCACACAAGCAGTATAAATAGAGAAAGTAAATCCAATAAAATAAATGAGACAAAATATTATACTTGGTCATTTATTTTTTGAGAAAAATTATCCTTTATTACATATCTGTGAGTGGTATATGAACCTACTAATCTCATGTCTGTGAAAGTATTTAATCCTTTGCTATTAGTATCTGGCGTGACCCCCTTGTGCATCAATAACTGCAAGTGAAGGTTTCCAGTAACTATTGATCAGTCCTGTTGATCTGTTGTTCACTTTTATCAATAAATAAATGACCAAGGGTTCACAAACTTTTCAGCAGCACAGTAACATTTTGAGAATCTCTAACTCTTCAAAGGCCACAAATGGGCCCGTTTGGGAGATTTTTTATTTTTTATATATTTTGATTTGTCATTAGATTTATTTTAGAAATGTGACTCCCAAAATACTGCGCAACTGGAAGGTTTTCACCGCGCTTCACTTTTTCCTCATTTGTTATGTTACAGCTTTATTTAAATTTTGATTAAATTCATTATTTTCCTTAAAGTTCTACAAACAATACCCCAAAATGATAACGTAAAAGAAGTTTGTTTAAATCCTTCCAAATGTATTAAAAATAAAAAACAAAAAAAAAGTCACAGGTACAT
Organism: Silurus glanis; assembly: GCA_014706435.1. Taxonomy (NCBI): domain Eukaryota; kingdom Metazoa; phylum Chordata; class Actinopteri; order Siluriformes; family Siluridae; genus Silurus; species Silurus glanis. The sequence continues at coordinate 4,826,049 of JAAIIK010000025.1, forward strand.
AAGTATTCACAGCCTTTGCCCAATACATTGTTGAAGCTCCTTTGGCACCAATTACAGCCTCAAGTCTTTTTGAGTTTGATGCTACAAGCTTGGTACACCTATTTTTGGGCAGTTTCTCCCATTCTTCTATACAGAACCTCTCAAGCTCCATCAGGTTGGATGGGGAGCGTCGGTGCACAGCCATTTTCAGATCTCTCCAGATCTCGCCACTCAAGGACATTCACAGAGTCCTCCCATAGCCACTCCTTTGTTATCTTGGCTGTGTTCTTATGGTCATTGTCCTGTTAAAAGATAAACCGTCGCCCCGAGGTCTAGAGCGCTCTGGAGCAGGTATTGGCCACGTGATGAGCGGTGCCTAGTTTCCTCCATAGACAATTGGCATTCAAGGTTTGAGAGTCCTTTAGGTGCCTTTAGGGAAACACCAAGTGGGCTGTAATGTGCCTTTTACTGAGGAGTGGCTTCCGTCTGGCCACTCTACCATATAAGCCTGAATGGTGGAGTGTAGCAGAGATAGTTGTTCTTCTGGAAAGTTCTCCACTCTCCACAGAGAAACGCTGGAGCTCTTCAGAGTGGCCATCGGGTTCTTGGTCACCTCCCTGACTAAGGCCCTTCTCCCCCCGATCGCTCAGTTTGGCCGGGCAGCCACGCTATGAAGAGTCCTGGTGGTTCCAAACTTCTTTTATTTACGGATGATGGAGGCCACTGTGCTCATTAGGACCAAAAACTCTGTCAGATGTTTCTGTCAGATCTATGCCTCGATACAATCCTGTCTCTGAGGTCTACAGACAATTTGTATTTATTTTTAATACATTTGCAAAGATTTCAAACAAACTTCTCTCACGTTGTCATTATGGGGTATTGTTTGTATAATTTTAAGGAAAGTAATGAATTTAATCCATTTTGGAATAAAGCTGTAACATAACAAAATGAGGAAAAAGTGAAGCGCTGTGTATACTTTCCGGATGCACTGTATGTTAAACAAAAAAAAAAAGCATGAAAAAAAAGCTTTTGTTGAATAAATAAATACAAATATATTAAGTAAAAAATACAAAATTCAAACCCGTCAGTCAAACTCTGTATGATGATCAAAACTCTTCCTTTTGTTTTATGAAAATCTCATCTTCAGTATGCAATTATGAATTATGAACTTGGCTTATGAACTTTTTACAATTTTGTTCAGCGTGAAATGACTCAACCTGGTAAGTCTCGAAATATAGTCATTGCAACCTTCTGACATCTAACTGTATGTTTGTATAGGAGCTGCTCTGATCGGGCTTTGAAGCTTGAAGCCTCTGTGGAGACGTACAGGAAGAAGCTGGAGGATCTTGGTGACCTAAAACGACAGATGAAAGCTCTGGAAGAGAAGAATATGACTTACATGCACAACACTGTGAGTCTGGAGGAGGAGCTTCGCAAAGCCAACGCTGCTCGTGCCCAGCTAGAAACGTATAAGAGACAGGTAAAGAGCAGGAGGTAGCTCATCAGCACATATATATATTCATGTAGCACACAGTTTAGCTGAATAACCGGTGACTTCCTGTTTCCAAGTTAATAGAATTGTATAAATAAAATGGAAATTTCTACCCAAAACACCAAAGTTTATTCTGAAACACACCATACAATTAAACACACACCCTAAGCATTTACATATTTTTAAATCAGGTCCAGGAGCTTCACAGGAAGTTGTCCGAAGAGACTCGCAGAGCTGATAATCTGGCTTTCGAGATGAAGAAGTTTGAGGAAAATCATGAAGCCATATTAAAGGAGAAAGAGGTATAAACTTGTATCACTTACAGATTTAATAAAGATATAATAGAGATATAATACAGAGCTTCTAGAAGTGTTCGATCGTACTGTACTTTTCTACCAAATCTACCAGAGGATCATCATTGAGCGAGACTCTCTGAAAGAGACCAATGAAGAGCTCCGCTGTACACAAGTTCAGCAAGACCAGCTTCTGCAAGCAGGTATGTCATTAGAGAATGTAAATAGAAAAACATCACTAAGGTATCACGTTATTCTCATTCAAACATCATGGCTCTCGGATTCGGAAGACTGTTGAGCTGAGATTAAGCAAACTACACTAGTATTGGAAAAAAATTATAATCTGAAATAAAAAAATGAATGTGTTTGTTGCTTTCATTAACTGTGCTTGACATTTAGCATGCAGAGTTACCAGAGTTGAATTTTACCATCTGCTATCAATACAATCATATCGGCAGCCACCATGACTTGTTTTTAATGACAAAAAAAAGTGGGAGGACTTAGAAAAATTTACAACAGATTAATCACTATTACAGAGATGTAAGCATGACGTTGTCGCGGTGTTCAAGAACCGCCATCTCGTAGTCACGATATTTCTGGCAAGACTATTTGCCAGATCCAAATGAGGGCTTGATAATAAGCTGAGAAATATCAGACATATAACCTTGTAAATCAAATCCCAGAAATGAATTCAGCTTCCACTCAGCAGAGAATAAGGAAATCCTGTATGTTTTTGACCTTCAGAAATGTATAAGACTGGGAGTCCGACCCGGGACACCTTGGCAGCAGAGATGTTGCCCATCGAGTACAGGTATTGTGGGATCAGTTTCCGATACGTGGTGTACGTTTTGCCGGGATGGACAGGTTTGATATCTCTGTGTTTGTATAAAGGGAGAAGTTCATTCGCTTGCAGCACGAGAATAAGATGCTCCGGGTGCAGCAGGAGGACTCTGAGAACTCACGTATTGCCGAGCTCCAGATGCAGCTGGAGGAGGCACGGCGCTCACGTAGTGAGCTAGACACCGAGAACAGGTACCGTGTTGAAACTCTTACACATCTCAAATCAACTAGACTCACATGTGCACATTAGGAATTGGATTCCAGGCAGTGTGTAGCTTGATCTATTAATGCTTTGTGGCACAAATACAGAAATGTAAAATGGAAACGTAATGGTGAACGTGGTTGTCGTAGGTTGGACAGAGAGAGCATCATTGAACTACAGCAGCAGGTTGAAGACTTGCAGAAAGCTCTCCAGACCCATGGAGCCAAATCTGAGGATGTGAGTGTACCGCTATAACATGCTGTACATCCTCATGTCTTTAGTATACAGTAGATCATTTGAATCTTTTTAATTGAATCGATTTTTTTTTTTCTCCTAGTCTCACCTTAAGAAGAAGCTGGATGCTCATATGTAAGTTTCCATTTGATTTCATCTGTCTTTAGTGTTTTTTATAAACCTTCAGAAATCTGGGGTCATCAGGACGTATTGTACTTATAAAAGAATATAAAACTTTCCAGTTCACCACAACAGCATGTAACAGTGTAGGTAGAAGTGATGTCTGGTTATGACATTAGATCGGATGATTATATCGATTGCATAATATGAGTGATGGGGGGCAAACTATTAGATACACACTCACACTGTTTAAAGTCCGTAAGCCATGATCAGAAGTTTGCTGTCTGTCCTTTTGTGTAATTTGGACTGGACCCTGTGTGCTTAGGGAATCTATTTTTAGTTTCTTATGCAAGGACCTGCAACTACGACATAAAATGAAGCTCAGATCTAGGAGATCTGCTATGTGCAATCAACTGACATGACTCCCTAAATAATGGTGCATTAATCTATAGGTGGTAAGGTAGCCCAGTGGTTAAAGCTCTGGATTACTGTTCGGAAGGTCATGGGTTCGAGCCCAAGGCTCGTAGCCCTCGTTGCTCCAGTGGTCCATGTAACAGGTGGGACCTGTGCTCTGACTTTGGCTTCCTATATTGCTGTGATATGCGAAGATATAACAATGTCAAGTTTATTTCTATAGCACGTTTTACAATGGACATTGTCTCAAAGCAGCTTTACAGAATTTAAGAGTTAAGGTGCACGATGTGTATTTATCCCTGATGAGCAGCCATGGCAACTGTGGCAAGGAAAAACTCCCTTAGATGAATGATGAAGAAAACCTTGAGAGAACCCATCCTCATTTGGTTGATATTAAGAGTGTGATTATACATTTTACAACAATACCGAACACTGGATAGTGAGAACTAACATGAGCACTGGAATGTAAGATTATGTGTAATATTCTTTCTACAGTCTTTTACATTCATTTGAGATTATGGAACCAGGCGCTACTGAGCAACTCATAAAATGGCTCAACATTTGGGATCAATAAAGTGTTCTTTAAAAAAGAATAAAAAAATAATCTTTATACCATTCTGATTATCATGCATACACCTGGTGGTGGTGCTGTTGTGCTTGGTTCAAAACCTTAAATTGGTGTCTTTCTTTTTTTTTTTGAGACATATCCTATTGCTATCAGCTGCCCTGGTGCACACAAAACACCTTCAATGTATCTCATACTATGAAAAGGTGAAGCTCGGATAAGGCACCAAATATGACTGATTTCCTAACCATTTATACACAAAGACCTCAATTTTTATTCAGGCCACATATAATGAAATCATGTTAGGAAAATTAGTTTTGTGTGTGTGTGTGTGTGTGTGTGTGTGTGTGTGTGTGTGTGTGTGTGTGTG
>JAAIIK010000025.1:4830567-4858750 GCA_014706435.1 Silurus glanis
GTGTGTGTGTGTGTGTGTGTGTGTGTGTGTGTGTGTGTGTGTGTGTGAGAGAGAGAGAGAGAGAGAGAGACAGAGCGAGACAGAGAGAGAGAGAGAGAGAGAGCCCTTCGAATCTAACTCCATGTCCAACATGACTTTGTTTGTACCTGTTCTTTCAGGGTTCAGCTGAATGAAGCGCAAGATGAGATCATGAGGAAGAAGGAGCTGCTGGAGGACCTGCAGCCGGATGCGTCTCAAACCTGTGAGTGTACAGTTTGATTCCGGATCTCTGACATTAACTTTGACTTGTACAGTTACACACACACAAAAAAAGAATCTTGCATATTTTTGTATGGTTGTTGGTCACTTATTTCTATTGTAATTTGTTTTATATAATTTCAACAAATTACACAGATAAAGAATATTTTTTACTTTATATTGGTCCACTTCATTGGGTTATATACAGAATACATATAGAGATCAGCAATGTCATTTAGATTAGTAACAAATGGCACAGATTGGAATTGTATAAGAAATGAAACCTTTATACTTTTTTTTTTATTTTTAGAACTGGGAAGGCTTAAAAGATAAAAATTATAGTTATACTTAATTATATCTACATGTAAGTGGCAGTGCTGCAGGTGGATTTCTTTTTTTGACTCTTTTAAAGAAATAATATCAAATGGATTTCAATTTTGGCTGATACTCAAGAATTCAAGTATTGATATCTGTAATAAAAAAAAAAAAAAAACAACAACAAGTGGTGTCAAAACATCTCTACATTTTTCAAGCTTGTGTTTGTTAAAACACATGTTTTTCAACCCTAAACTGACTGTTCTTGTGGGTTTGTGTGATTGTCAATTCATTTTGGATGAACTCCAGATGAACTGAAATGACCTCATCCGATATAGATCTTTTTTTTTCTTCAGCAGCACTGAAGATGGATGAACTGATGGCTGCTTTGAAAAAGAAGGACGATGACATGCGAGCGATGGAGGACCGATACAAAATGTATTTGGAGAAAGCACGCAATGTGAGTAGGCCCAGGGATGAGCAATATTTATGATGCATGTATTTCATATTGTTAGATTTTTATCATGCCCAAACGAAACTTAATTCTTGGAGAGGTTTTCCATACAACCTGCGATGCCCCGTAGGCCTTTCTGAATTCAGGGAAGAATCACACCGCACACAGCAAATGTTCTTCTTCGGTTTATTGCAGGCAGCAGACACGTATATATACACACATTGGACAGAAAGCTGACCTAAAGTTGTTTTCATGTTTAGACAAGAGGATATACTAGCCGGAGATGTGTGAGCCAGAAAAAGACTCCCTGTATACCTTACATACTAACATCGTAAATATCCTATACACACTGAACAGACAAAGGAATGTGTGTGAAACAATGTGAAAACCGTCTTAACACTAACACATATATAAAATAGGATTTTGTATTTGGGAGGGTTGATGAAAATGGCTTCATATTTTGTAGCAAAATACTTTAGTGTTTTGTATTTTTGTAGTTTTAAAATACTGTAAAATACTTTGTAAGAAGTCTACATGATGACATCATAAAAATGCTCCCTCTGATTGGTGCCTACTTGGTAGTTCACCCAGACTTGTTGAGATCAGAACAGAAAACTGATCCATATGGAAGAAGGTGGTGAGGGTAAGAAACGTGCAGACCGCCAGCTTCCAAATAGGCGTCCAGTGATTGATAAATATTTGATTCTTGAATATTGTACCCTAATTAAAATAGCAGTTTAGTAGGATCATGATTTATTAGTTAGAAACGAGTTGCTACTGTATGAATGAGGGTGCCATCGGGTGTCTTCTTATGAATGACTTGTTTGTCATTGAGTCGGTGTTGCTGATGCAAAGTAGGTCCTTTGTTACCAAACACCACGTTACTAAATTAGGATACAATTATGAGTCATTTGTAAAATCAACACTAAATCCCTGTGTTTAAGGAAATGAGGAAGAAACAGCATCAGAATACTCATTCATACCTACGGAAATTATGTGGCATTTTTTTATTAAGTGAAAGTCAGTCTACAGGGGCCATGTAGTGTCTTCTGTTTTTTTCAGTGAAAAAACAACACGGATTAACTGATTCTCTTTTGTTTGTGTGTGTGCGTGCGTGCGTGCGTGTATGTGTGTGTGTGCGCGCGCATGTGTATGTGTGTGTGTTTGACAGGTGATCCGAGCACTGGACCCAAAACTGAACCCAGCCTCAGCTGAAATTCAGTCCCTGAAGAACCAGCTGTCTGAGAAGGAGAAGAGAATAATTACTCTAGAGGTCTAAATCATACCCCATTTATTATTCTGCTGTTGCATTATGGATTCTTATTGGTCAGCGGGGGTTTTGATTCATTTCCTAGAACAGAATGACTCTGAAAGACGCGCTGACCGATTTATATCAATAGCCTAGTTTTACGATGTTATAATTTCCATAGTAATCATTAATTCCCAGGCTCCTCATTTAGTTTTCTTATTAGAAATGTATAATACATCCCTTTTTTAATATCCCTTTTTACACATTTATGGACTGATTCTCCAATGTCAGCGCTGTGTCAGTCCAAGTCAGAGGTAAAGCTGTGTCTTGAAGTTTACTTCCACAGGAAAGCAGCTTTTTTTTTTTTGCCTTAACTTTTAATGAAAGTGTAGGAAAAATGGTTGATAAGCAATGTACAATGCAAGTGATGATTACAATAAATAGAAAAAAAATAACTTATGTAACTTTAACAGTTCGGCCATCCATGTTCCTTTAAAAATATCCTTCTAAATCAGTACACAAACCATGTAGTCGCATTAAAATAGAGATACACAAGGTAAATTGTTACTCCAGTAAAAGTCAAAAATGCTCCCTTTAAACTTTTACTTGAGTAAAAATACAAAAGTATTTGCCTTTATATATACTAAGTATCCAAAGCACTATGATTTATTATGAATATAATGTTCCTTTTATCATTTTTGTCAAAGACTCTTTACTTAATAAACTCAATTCATGTGAAAAGACTCTAATGTTACTCTCCGCACACTGACCTATTAATAGAATGATATTAATGACTCAAACATTGATTGATATCTATTTAAATTATCATGAGCACAAAACCTTCAATCGCACAGATAAGGCCATCGTGGTTGTGACAAGTTCGAGTCAGGAATTTTCTGTTGTTTGCTGTTGAACTAATGCTGAACTGTATGTTGGTGATAAGTAGATGCCACCAAGCGCCAATCAGAAGTTCAAAACAGAGCGTGCGCTCGATCCTGATTGGTGGCTTGTTTGACCAGTTAAGTTTTTATTCACTCACAAATAAAACGGAACGACTGATTTCCCCAAAATGTAAATTAGTAAAAAGATATTTGACTTTTAAATGTAGTGAAGTTGAAGTAAAAGTCTCCCCAAAACGAAATTCTTCAGTAAAGTACAGATACAGATAATGACATTTTCTTCGTTTTCGATTTTTGCTTCTGTCTGTGTGTAACTCCCATTCTTATTTTTTTTTTCCGCAGAGAGAGTGTGAGCAGGCTAAGCTGAGAGAGTACGAGGAGAAACTAATTGTGACTGCATGGTACAATAAGGTAAAGAGCATTCAAGCTGCGTGTAAATATTGGGAATACATGCACGTGTTTGAAATCAACGTCTTTCTGTCTAACGCTTGCTGCACAGAGCCTGAATTTTCAGAAGCTGGCGATCGAATCTCGTCTGAGCGGCTGCGCGAATTCTCTGGTGCCACCTGGCCAGTCGTTCCTGGCCCAGCAACGTCAGGTGACCAACGCACGGCGCACCATGTCCATCAACGTGCCTGCTGGCTCCTCCAAGTGATGACTCGACTTTCAAAGATATAAATCTGTTTTCACTCTTTTTTTTTTTTTTCTTTTTCAAGTGCACACTTAAGTGACCTTAAACACACTGGACTCCTGAATAAAGATGCCATAATGTGAACGTTAGCACTTAGGAACACCCCCCCAGAACCACCACCACCACCCCCAACACATACATGTGCACATTTATAAAGTGGATGCGTGTGTGTGTGTGTGTGTGTGTATATATATATATATATATATACACACACACACACACACACACACACACACACACACACACACACACACGTGTGTATAATATACTATGCTTAAAGAATCAAGCACAGGTTTAACACTACAGAAACAATACACACTCAAGCACACTAAGCTAATTTGACACACTATTTGCCATGCACACTACAATCTACAGCCTCTGCAATTAGTTACCTATGACACGCAGCACCAGCTGTATTACTGGCTCGATATCTATATTTATATCAACAGTTCTGAAATATGACACAAAATTCTGAGAAAATATCTTGATATTATGCTTGGTATGGGTTTAGCATGCATGTTAAAAACTAAACTGGACTTCCACTAGCATTCTATGCAGTCAGGTAATGTGTACTAGTATACTGTAAGTATGAATACTACTATTGCCCTGAATGTGTGTGTGTGTGTGTGTGTGTGTGTGTGTGTGTGTGTGTGTGTGTATATATATATGAGAGAGGGAGAGATATATGTTTATTGACATTTCATTTAGTCTCTCAGCTTCCATGCATGTTCATGAAGTCAGCTACATTGAATGATCTGGATAAAGCTTCAGGAAAAATGCATTTTTGGTGCTGGACACCAAAATGCTCTTTGTAAAACAAGAATTATTATTACAAGATGACTACTTTTCTTATAATTTAATACAAAAAGTCAACAGCTCAGACACACTGATAAAAAAATGTAGGTGCTACAGCCAGTCTTTACTCAACTAGAACAAGCTGTGTATATCATGTAATATCAGTAATAACTTTATTTAATACAAAGTTGGTCTGTGATTGAAGTTGTGCATGCTCTTCTAAACAGTCTGCCATGTATTTTATCTGGCTTTAATGTGTAAAAGTATCAGATATATCAGGATTAAATCACCAGCTCTCAGTCATGGCTTCGTAGCCAACTTGTCCTTATTAGAGGGTGAAATGTTATTGCCTTTTTCAAATTTTTCCTCTGCCTGATTACTTTCGTTTCTGCCAGTATCGTACAAACCGCAATGGTTCTTACTTTTGCTCTCACCCTGGTTAAGGGCAAAGAGGTCTGTGTGTGTTGTTCAACAACAGATTAGTAAACACTAAACACTGGATTGTCTCAGTTTACACTCTTAATGATGAGTTCAGTTTCCTAAATACTTAAATCTCTACGTTTGCTTTCTATTTCAATTATTATTACATGGAATATAGGAGTTTTATCCTTTAATAGGGAAAAAAACACTTTGAATGATACATAGGTAAAATGATAAAAAAATAAAAAAATAAATAAAAAAAAAAGTAGGCTTTTAAAGTTGTATACGTTAGTACTGAGTGTTATATGTTTTTGTCAATCATAAAGCTTAATAAAGAAAAGAAATGGTTATAATTAATCTGTGGATACCGAAAGCTTTGTTTTCTGCACAAAAAAAATAAATGCACACAATAAAGAAATGTTTGTGTATTTTGGTTGTTTGCTTTATTGATATCACTGAATCTAATTTATAAATAAATATATATATAAATGATTATCTATCGTTTTTTTATTAGTATTTATTAAGAAGATGGTTGTTTACATAAGAGTATTTATATATAAGTGTAATATATTTTCTAGTGTATAATATATAGTATATGTATAAATACATCTCGAAATATAAAATATACAATTATGATGTTAGCAAACTCAGGTACTGATGTAGGTGAGGTGTAGTCTGGAGTGCAGTCATCATTCCAATTTATCCCAAAGAACTTCAGTAAAGTTGAGGTCAGAGCTCAATAGCAGGCCACTCAAGATCTACTCCAACCCATGTACACTATATCTTCATGGAGCTGTTTTTTTGTGATTCTTAGCTCAAGAAAAGGGAACATTTAATGCTACAACATACAAAGACACTTTATACAATTGTGTGCCTTCGAACTTGTGTATATTATAATGGGGGAAAAAAAACACATACGGCTTGAAACGTCAGGTGTCTCAATACTTTAGTTTATTTTAAAGATAGCCTTTAAGAATACTTTGAACAGAAAAAGGCCATTATGTACCAAAAAGATACAGCACAAAGAACATTTTAATGCTTTCAAAGTTCAATAGCATTATTAATAACAGATCTGTTAATACAATTTTATCATGAATGGGAGAGAAAATGTGTGTTTACACCAATCAGGCAGCTTTATGGCCACCATCAGGCTTAACATTAGTAGCATTGTGAAATTCTAACATTATAATATTGTGTTGGTCCCTATTTGCTGCCTAAACAGTTCTGACCTGTCAAACATTAACAGCATGAACTTTATTAGCAGTTTGAGCTACAGGAGCTCGTCTGTTGGATGCGTCACATTAGGAGTATATACAGTATATACTCCTAATAATAAATATGGGACAATATTAATAAATATTTTTAACAACCAATCAGCAGCCAGAAATGAGCAATACTACAAATATTGTAACTCTTCCTCTACACTATCAATCCTAATTCCATTTACGAGCTTCATGATTAAAGAAATCCCAAAAGATATTGGTTTTGGAAAATGTTATGTTACATTTGTAAACATTTGAATCATTATTAAGAATTTAGCTTTGTGTACAAGACAACTATCTATAAGCCAATTTCTCTGTTTCCTCAAACACTTTTACAACAAAAGTAAACAAGTAAATGGCATTACAGGAGCTCTGCATTTGGTTTATTCTCACATTAATATTTTTCTGATCATGATTTGTTGTTAAAACAATTAAAAGCATATTAATTAGCCTTTTTTTTTGCCTTGATTAATTTTTGTATTGCTCAGGAGTGTTGGCAGTTCACTTATTATCTAACAAACACACACCATAAATATTAAACAATAAATCATTTGCTCTTTCAAAAACTGAGCTTGTAGTCTTATCATGTTAGGATTACAACATATCTTCAACAGGCAAAAAACAAAACAAAACACACACACACACACACACACACACACACACACACACACACACACACACACACACACAGGACAGAAATACATCTTTTAAAATAAATACAAAGTCCTTAGTTTATACATGCTCAGACAAGGGTGATATAAATGCAGCTTTTAAAATCTGAATAAATTCCACAATAACTTTATTTTTTACAAATCATTTAATCTTCTTGCTTTTAGATTTTTTCTATAAATGCAGTTTAATTTATAGAATAGATATAATTTTATTAAATATTTGTATTAAAAGTGATATATTTTATTATATAATATTAAACATATATAATAATAATATCTTACTATTATCTATTGTCTAATGGATATTTTTAAATGCTTGTTTTATATTGTTTTGTCAATAAAAAAAGATGTAAATATTAGAGGTTTTTTTTTTAAAACTGATATAGATTATTTACAATAGTGGTGTATTTAAAGCAGTTGCAAAAAAAAGAAAACATGAGCATACACTAACCAACTATCGGATTCTAAATAGAGATACTGAAGGGAAATTCTTGCTTTGCAATTACCAATAATGACACCAAAATTTAATTCAAATGTCCTTATGTATTCAAAGACGCATTATGAATATAAGTAAAGTTCGATTTTAACCCTATATTAATCCCTAAACCTGCTTTTCTTCTGGTTTTATCTCAGGGAGGCACACAACTTATACGGCATGGGGACCTTTGTAAACCCGAGCTGACTCTCCAAACTAGGCTCTTCTCCAGGTGGAGGTTTAAATGTAAATTTCTGCAGGAGGCAGGTGAAGAGAAGGAACAGTTCAACTCGAGCCAGGTATTCACCAGGACACCTTCTCTTCCCTACAATGCACAAAAGCCTTTTTTTCAATTTCAACAATAAATGGGTGCCTCAGAGTTTTAAAAAGTGTATATAATATGTATTTGCAGTACTAAGAAAAGTTAGATAACCATTTCACTACACAATACCTGTTGAGAATGGAATAAATGCATCTCTTCTGCGAAAATGGCCCTCAGAGTCCAGGAAATGCTCTGGATTAAAGGTGTCTGGTGTTTCCCACTCAGTTTGATCATGCAGCACAGAAGAGAGGTTGGCGATCACTATGGTTCCCTAAAATCATTACCAAATTCGTTAAAAACATAATGATAAAATCAAGCATTAGTGGCTATTTATTAAATAGATAGTATTATATATAATATAGTATAATCAGTTAATTAAATCAATAAAACATTTTTCTCCATATATTAGATAAAAAAATCTTTGAGTCAGGTAATGGTGGCAAAGGTGGAAATGCAGACAAGTGCAAATAAACAGGAGAATGCAACGCAAGAAACAAAAAACTAAACAAGACTAAAGCTATGAGCCAATAGCATGACAAAGTGACAAATGCAGCAAGGAACAGAGGAGACCTCAACAAAAGCTTGACAATCACACACACCGAAACTCAAACATGAATAAGAGTGAAACGGAACAGGTGTGCATTCCTCCTTACCTTTTGGATCAAATATCCCCCCAAAGTAGTGTCCTTTGTAGCCACCCTGGCCATATTCAGTGGGACAATATCACCTTTCCTCTGCACTTCATGAAGGACTGCATTAGTGTATGGCATGCTGGCTTTGTCTGCCATCGTAGGGAAACGTATCTGTCCAATCACACGTTCGATCTCCTCCTGGACTTTCTCTGATTATATGGAAAGGCAGCTTTATGGCTAATTTACTTTGTAAAAACAGGTTTAATACACATTATAATGCACGAAAGAGTTGTAAACACTTGTTCATCACACCCATATGTGGCGTCCCTCACAATTGTGTAGTCTTTGTATGCTGTATGCTGTATACTTAATCGCTTCACCCCAAGCCTCCTCATACAAACCTGATGTCACTAAAGCTCTCAGGATTGAACTATCACTAATCCCCCCACAACCACACTCCAAATTCTACTGTAAAGCCTTCCCAGAAGAGTGGAGGCGGGGCTTAGTCTGTGATATTTTCAAAATGCACACATGCATATATGGGTATGATGTTCAGGTGTCCATAAACTTTGGGTCATATACTGTAGCAGGCAGAAATGCATACCCTGTATCAGTGGATAATTGATCATGTAAAGCAGAGCCCAGCGTAGTGTGTTAGTTGTCGTCTCGGTTCCTCCCTCGAACAGGTCCACCATACACCATTCCAAGTTGCCAGTGTTGAACCGGGCATCCTTATCATTGCTTCTCTGAAGATGAAAAATGTGCATGAGCTGTTCATTAAGTACAACAAATAAATATATAAAGGCCAATGATAAAATAAAAATGCATATTAAACTGAAAATTCAGTACAAAAATAATAAAGGAACATGCATATATATATATATATTAGACCAAATGTATGTGACAGACCATCTGACCCATATGTGGCCATTCTAAAAGCATGAGCATTAACATGCATTTGTTTTCAAATTTGTTATAGGGTCCTCCACTCTTTTCAAAGATTTTCAATTAAATGTTGGAGCATGGTTGTAAGAACTTTGTGTTCGTTCAGCTACAAGAGCATTACTGAGAATAGGTGCTGATGCTTGGTGAGGTGGTCTGAGGTTCTGTTAGGTCCAGTGCTCTGTGCAGGACACTCAAGTTTTTCCAGCCCAACATTAAAACACAATGTTTTTTCTGGTTTGTGCACAGGAGCATTGTCATGCTGGTACTGGATTGGACTGTAATGCGACAGCATACTAAAACATTCTATACAATTGGGTTTTCTATTTTTGTTCCAACATTTTGGCAATGAAACGCAGACTTTGGCCACACATTGTGTATTTACTGTATGTTCTCCTCTGGACTATTTGTAATAACTCAATACTAAATGAAATATTTTCTAATTATTAAACTGATATTCTTTATGCATTTTGACTACCTTCTCAATTTCGGTTAGGTAGGAATGGATGTAATCTCGAGGCTCATTTGGGTCCCAGTCCTGTTTGTGTTTCTCAGTCTTCTCTCCCAGAAATGCTGCCAGTCGGCGATAGTTTGCTATTATAGTGTGATGAGGCCCTGGCAGGATTTTCATAATGCTTGGAAATGCGTCGTACAGCTGAAAACAGCAAAGCATAGAATGTTGCTATATAATAATATACATGAGTATGTACTGCTTATTGCTAATGAGTGTTGGGAGTTGTTCAGTGTATTAGACTCTAAATATTATTTAACACATTCATTAGCCCAGCTAGGAGAGGTTGCATTTTTGTTTAGTAGCATGTAAAATTGAATCCTGTACCTCATTCCACACAGAGCCTGTAAGATGCACCGACTCTGCGCTCATGCGTAGAAGTTTTTGGAACTGGAAGTCATCATACTCGTAGCGATGCCCATATACCAGGGTACCAATCACATTGGCTACTGCATTATTGATCTTGGTCAGAGGGTCGAATGGACATCCTGCAGTTCAGAAACATTTTTTTTTTTATGTGATGAGGAAACAACAACAAAAGGCTATAAAGTGGTGTAAAGTATTTGAGTGAATGTATTTTGTTACTGTACTTAGATCATTTTTGGCTACTTTCTAGTTTTACTGAGTTATTCTGTTAATGAAAATTAACTTTTGATCAATGAATTTTATTTGCCCATTAAATACTAATGGTTCTTTTACTTTGTGACATGATACAGTAATTTTATTTGTTAATTCAAGATTTTTAAAACTCTTTAGAACACTTTTTAAAAGATTGCTTTACTACTTTGTCTTTTTTTCCCCAACGTGTTTCATCTTTTTTTTATTCTGGCATGTTGGAGAGGCTGTTGTGTTGATCTTAGTTAATGCAGTGTTAAGGTGTAGAATTGAGTTTGTATCTTAGGAAATAAAACCCGTCTTGGTGTTGAAGACTAGTGCATCATTGAGCCTATGTTCAGTGTGAGTAAATACTCAAGTACTGTTGAAATCAGATACTGTAAGACTTTTACTCAAGTCATATTGGAATTGGTCAGTTGAACTTTTAATGAAGTGAGTGAGTTATCTACAGTATACTTTTACTCAAGTATGACTTTCAGGTACTCTTTATACTTCTGAAGCGATACAATCCGACTTATATCGGATTGTATAAGATGTAAAAAAAGAAGTCTTATTATTTTAAAATAGGTGCACTGCGTACCTAAAACTCTCAAAACAGCAACAACAAACATCCATTAGCAACACTGCAATGTCTACATCACAACAGTGCTCAGAATCAGGTATCAGGTGGGCATCAGATACTAGCAGTAATTGTGATCTTTCAAAATGTCCTACATGACAGGTGCTGCTGAGTGTGTAGGTACAATAAGTGATGATGTATGTAATAAATATAATCATATTATCTTTAGAATAGATAAATGTGGTCCCAAATGAAATGCTATTGAATGTCTACCTTGTGTGGTCTACATTTTCATTTACATTTACGGCATTTGGCAGGCATCCTTATCCCGAACGATTTACAACTGAGCAGTTGAGGATTAAGAGCCTTGTTCAAGGGCCCAGCAGTAGGAGCTTGGTGGGGCTGGGAATTGGCCTTGTGACCTTCTGATCCATAGTCCAATGCCTTTACCACTGAGCTACCACCCCCTATGTCTACAACAACAACCAGAAGTAAATTCAAGGTTGGTGTGCAAAAGCTACCTGCTCTTTCATTCAGATGTCAAAGTCAGAACAAAAGGCTCACATTCATCATTAACAGAAAGCAATAGAAAAGCTTTGCTATATGAAGGAGAATGGCTGGATTATTTCACAGTATTAATGTGATTGGGAATGTGTGTGTATGATTAGTAATAGGTGGATGATTTTTGGAAATGATCGTAATTTTTGGAATGTTCTGGCTATTTACATTTACATTTACATTTACATTTAGCAGACGCCCTTATCCAGAGCGATTACAACTGAGCAATTGAGAGTTAAGGGTCTTGCTCAAGGGCCCCAAACTGGCAACATGGTTCTGCTGGGATTTTAACTTGCAACCTTCCAAAGGTCCAAAGTTCAATATCACAAGGATCATGGAAAATCAGATTAATCAGATTATGTTTTTGCATGTGAGGCTGGCAATTATATGGCGACTACCATCTAATTCTTGAATAGCTGACATATCCTGGAAACACTGGATACAAGTCTCTGCACACACGTTTACACCTTGGACCAATTTACCATAACCAGTCCACTGAGGAGGTGGAAGGAAACTGGAGAACCCAGTGCAAAACGAAGAAGATTCATGAATCACATGAAATACTTCAGACAGACAGTAAACCAAGCTCAGGATTAAATCAAAGTCTAAGAGTTGTGTGGCAGCATTACTACCAGTTATACTTCCATAATATATTTGTGAAATTCTGCCTGAAAGTTCTTTAATCATTTCCTTTTCCAGTGATACAGAACTCACCTTGTTCTTCTTTGAAGGCTTCACACAGGAAGTAGCATTCATGCCGGATTTTATCATGTAGAGTTTCTTGACTCTCTCCAAAGCTCTTGATGTAACTAACAGAAAACTGTTGGTGCTTTTTCCATGAGTAGCCATTGGTAAATGACAAACCTGCCCCCCCCCCCCCCACACCCCATAATATAAAAGAGGAGAAGGAGATTGAATTAAAAGTGAAATAAAACAGTACATGAACCATATTTGGCTTTCCTCAATGCTAACTAGTAATCTAAATGCAAAAAAAAGCTGAACAAGACTCAGATTGTCTTACCTCTGCCTTTGTAAATTTCATCAAATAAAGGTGAAACAAACCGAGCAAAGCTTTCTCCTTGACTTACAAGTGCTTCTTTCACCATCTTATATCCAGAAACATACACAATTTTGGTAGAGCCTCTTCTGAGACTGAAAATATTCCCATACTGTTCTGCTAACTGGGGGAAAAAAAATAATGTCTTAAAATTACTTTTTTTTTTTGGTCCCTTTACAAATAAATATTTTACTGTGTCATGGTGTTATCTCCTAAAGTTTATATTTAACTGTAGACTTAACCTTTAAAACAAATGTTATTCGATCGGAACTGATTAAAGACTGGTTTAGTGCAGTGTATTATCTTAATGGTATCAGTGATTAATGACTTAATAATACATTAGCATGCAAATATTTCACTTCATTTGTTTAAACACTTAGTATTACAGTACAAATAGTTATAAGATTTGCCTATTCCCTATCAGACTCTCACCTTATTCATAGTTTCATAGTCACCTCCTGTAAAGACATTTCCCAGTAAAGGTAAAGGCAGTGGTCCTGGAGGAAAGTTGGGTGAATTTTTCCTCCCAATAATCCAAATGAAAAACAAGAGAGCCACAGTGAAAATCAGCCATTCTTTAAAAGTGAACAGCTCGTATAAAGAATGTAAAATCATAGCTATCCTGGCCTGAGGATAGATCAGTTGGTGTAACTTAGAGCTCTATGAGTTTGGGTAGTTCTTTATTGTATCTCAAACTAACATGTCTACATCTGTGCAGCGGGTTTGAGTGCAGCAAAGTTCATGTTGATATAATCTTGTGGTCTCCAAGTAACACAGAGGCCCCTGTGAGTTATTTACATTCTGCTCCAGAGGAAACAAATTCCAGTGCTGTTTTTCCCACTGAATTCTACATTCCCTTTTACACACAAAAGCTTTAGTTCAACCACAATTATTTAATATGTTGTTATTGATCACATCATTTAAAAAGATCACATTGATAAACCCACAGGACTGTATATATTCCTAGAGTAAGACATATGTAGAACATACAGCTTGTGTTATATAACATTCTCCTCTAAAATATAATTATTAAAATAATCTTTTATTACAATGCTGCAAAAAGCAAATTACTTTTTATACATAGATTGAGCACAATGCTAAATGGGCGAATAGAAGAGAAATCCAAATCAAGTCAATATTTGGTGTCTTTATCAATTATACCTAAGTATAATTGATAAACGTGTTAAGTGAAAGTGCTAACGATTGTCACACACCCACGCACTCACGCACATGCACACACACTCACACACCTACACACAGATTTCAAAGCAGACTGAGGTTTTGAGATTTGCTGGACCCTAGATGCAGCAGGTGAAAGACACATCAATCTTCCTTAACCTCTGACATCCGAAGATATCCAGCGGTGCCACCAGCAAAGAACTGGCGTAAACCAGTTGGACACAGGTTCACCCATTTAGTGTTGGAGAAGTTTTCAAGAAGTGGTGTATATGGAAGAATTGCGGCCAAAAAGAAATACCACTAACAAGACTAAGTGATTGATTTATGCACAAAAACATTGTAACTGTGTTACAGGGAAATGGCAGCAGGTGCTGTAGGCTGATTTTTGGCTGTAACAGGAAGCAAGTGGTTTGTTGAAGGGCTGCAACAGAGAAGCATGGCGGAGGTTTCCTACAAGCTTGAGGCTTAATTTCTGTAAATGGATTTTTGGAGGTTTGGTCAGGATTAATGGTGTCCACAATGCTGAGAAATACAGGCAGATACTTATCCGTCATGTAATACTACCGGTAAGGAGTCTGAATGGGCTCAAATTTATTCTGCAGCAGGACAATAATGCCAAACATACAGCCAATGTCATTAAGAACTATCTTCAGCGTACAGAAGAACAAAGAGTCCTGAACTCACCATTATTGAGCCTGTTCTTACTTTACAGCATTTTCTTCACACCTGCCTAGAACCTTTGCACAGTACTGTGTCTCCTGAAAGTACTGTTAATTATATAACAAAAAGAAAGGTGTTCGAGTAATACGTCCTCTCAACGAAAGGAGAATTATAAGGTGTTTTAAAACAAATGAACAATATATTGTTTATTGTTATAATTGTGTATTATAATGCAACTTAAACGCCTCAAATTCATTACATCCGTGAGAACTAGATGAAGATCATATATATCTGTTGATAGGCCCTTAGCATTGGGTGACACAGATAAGGCATAGATAAGGCAGACCAGCATAAGGGTCTGGGTGAAAATTTGAAGCCTATCTGTTTCTCCATTTCCAGGACTAGGAGAGAATGTGAAGCTCTGAAGCAGAGAGGTAAAAAAACAGGAAGAGCTTCATCTGAGCCAGCTGCTCCCCCACACATGCTCTCCTACCTGCAGGAGGCAATAATGAAACATCTTGGTCTAAATATTATTATTGCCAGTAACTTCTTCTCATATTGTACGCATTTGTCAGATATTTATACAGCATTGCACATTTGTTTTACCTGCTTAAAAGGGCAGAAAAGCCTTCTTCTTCAGAAATCGGCCTTGTTCATCTAGAAAGTGTCCAGGGTTAAAGTGTCTGGTGTTTCTCACTGACTCTCATCGTTAAGCACAGATGACAGGTTTGTTGTCACTGATGTACCCTGAAGATGAGAGAGAATCTATCATCTGGAACACTGTGTCTCGTACATCATTATTATTTATGAAGATCAAACATTCGGAATGAAGAATCCACCCAGTTCAGTATCTTTAGTGGCCATTTTTGGGAAACCCAAAGGCACAATGTTTCTCAGCCTTTGAATTTCATGAATAACAGCTTCCGTGTAGGGCATGTTGGGTTTGTCTGGCGTGACTGTCGGATCACTTTATCAATCTCGTCCTTCACTTTTTCTGGAAACACGAGGCAAAAGTCTAATTCAAAAGTCTAAATTATGCAGCAAATATTCCTAATAAAGCACAGATGTGCAAAATGTCCTAATATTGAGCAGTATTTGCATGCATGTGTAAAAAATAAAAAGGAATAGGATCTGTATATATTTTCCAGACTCTCCATGTTACTTTCTGAGCAAGGACTTATTGTGTTTATGAATTGGTGTATCTGCATATACTCACTCTGTATCTCAGGGTACTTCATCATGAAGAAAAGACCCCAGCGCACTGTAGTGGCTGCGCTTTCTGTCCCCGCTTCGAACAAGTCCAGCATTGCAATCAATAATGTATCAACATTAAATCCAGATTTAGGATCACTCTTTTTCTAAATGATTTAAAAAAGTGTTTAACATTGTTCATGACTCATTGCTTCCTATTATTTATCTATTTTTGGCAATTCAGGTCCATAGTCTGTTCTGAAGAAAATGTGCTTACATTATAAACAAACCTCCATTTCTACAAGGAAACTGTCAATGTTATCACGAGGATTTGAGCGATCCCAGTCCTCCTTGTGTTTTCTCATTTCTTCTTTTAAAAGCTCTATTATTTTTGCATAGTTGGCAAAAATTGTCTTATGAGGGCCAGAAAGAGCCGAGGGAGGACATTGTACAGCTACCGGATGCCACAAAGGACACAAAAATAAGACAATGGTGAATCTAATTGTAAATACATTGCATAATGAAGCATTACATGATATGTTGGTAGCAAATATGAATTCCAAATGTGATATGTACAACCCCAATTCCAAAAAAAAATTTGGGACACTGTGTAAAATGTAAACAAAAACTGAATGCAATGATTTGAAAATCTCATAAACCCATATTTTATTCACAATAGAGCATTGTCAAATGTTTTAGAATATATCACATGTTTAAACTGAGGAAATATACTATTTTAAGGATACAATAAGGTTGAGGAAGTTAGAAAAGTGGGGGAAATCAGTGCTCACTTTCCTCACTGTTCTGAAATTCCTCAGCTGTTCTGAACTGCACTACACACTGTACACTATGCACATGAATGCTCCAGTTTGCACATACTCTCCAAAATGCTTTGAGTCCCACAGGACTCGATTAAACACTGAGAATTTGCACAGACTCAACATACACTCAGTTTTTTGCACAGACTCTTTTCTTCAACTTACCTTTACATTTTTAGTATTTAGTATTTTGTAGTATTTATTGCATGCCTTTTTGCCTATGTTTGTTAATACTGCTGGAAGCTGTAAATTTCCATTTGGGATGAATAAAGTATCTATCTATATGTACCATGTTAAGGATAAATTTAGGTTGGGATGGCTACAAGAAGATGGGATGGGGCAACACAAGCCTGGAAAAGGGGTTTAAAATTAAACAGTTGGAGTAACATTTTGCAACTAATGACTGTGTTGCAGAGGTGGGAAGTAACGGAGTACAAATACTTCGTTACTGTACTTATGTAGATTTTTTTGGCATCAGTACTTTACTCCACTATTTATTTTTCAGACAACTTTTTACTTTTACTCATTACATTTTTACACAAATATCTGTACTTTCTACTTCTTACATTTTCAAAACAGACTCGCTACTTTAGTTTTAATCCATTGATTTGGTGAAATATATTTTTTTTATTTTCACTGCGTGCCAATTTCAGCCGAACAACCGATTTCCTGTCATTGCGTGTCTTTTTTAATCCACTGGTGTATAAAGTCCTGTCTCTCACTCACTACAGATGTAGACTAGTTTATGGAGCTAAGAATCAGCAAGCAGAAGGCAGTAAGAAGTTTAGGGTTAATGTGGATGAGACAGAGGGAGTCAGTAAAACCAGTTTTATATATATATATATATATATATATATATATATATATATATATATATATATATATATATATACAGTGCCTTGCGAAAGTATTCGGCCCCCTTGAACTTTGCGACCTTTTGCCACATTTCAGGCTTCAAACATAAAGATATAAAACTGTAATTTTTTGTGAAGAATCAACAACAAGTGGGACACAATCATGAAGTGGAACGAAATTTATTGGATATCTCAAACTTTTTTAACAAATAAAAAACTGAAAAATTGGGCGTGCAAAATTATTCAGCCCCTTTACTTTCAGTGCAGCAAACTCTCTCCAGAAGTTCAGTGAGGATCTCTGAATGATCCAATGTTGACCTAAATGACTAATGATGATAAATAGAATCCACCTGTGTGTAATCAAGTCTCCGTATAAATGCACCTGCACTGTGATAGTCTCAGAGGTCCGTTTAAAGCGCAGAGAGCATCATGAAGAACAAGGAACACACCAGGCAGGTCCGAGATACTGTTGTGGAGAAGTTTAAAGCCAGATTTGGATACAAAAATATTTCCCAAGCTTTAAACATCCCAAGGAGCACTGTGCAAGCGATAATATTGAAATGGAAGGAGTATCAGACCATTGCAAATCTACCAAGACCTGGCCGTCCCTCTAAACTTTCAGCTCATACAAGGAGAAGACTGATCAGAGATGCAGCCAAGAGGCCCATGATCACTCTGGATGAACTGCAGAGATCTACAGCTGAGGTGGGAGACTCTGTCCATAGGACAACAATCAGTCGTATACTGCACAAATCTGGCCTTTATGGAAGAGTGGCAAGAAGAAAGCCATTACTTAAAAATATCCATAAAAAGTGTCGTTTAAAGTTTGCCACAAGCCACCTGGGAGACACACCAAACATGTGGAAGAAGGTGCTCTGGTCAGATGAAACCAAAATCGAACTTTTTGGCAACAATGCAAAACGTTATGTTTGGCGTAAAAGCAACACAGCTCATCACCCTGAACACACCATCCCCACTGTCAAACATGGGAGTGGCAGCATCATGGTTTGGGCCTGCTTTTCTTCAGCAGGGACAGGGAAGATGGTTAAAATTGATGGGAAGATGGATGGAGCCAAATACAGGACCATTCTGGAAGAAAACCTGATGGAGTCTGCAAAAGACCTGAGACTGGGACGGAGATTTGTCTTCCAACAAGACAATGATCCAAAACATAAAGCAAAATCTACAATGGAATGGTTCACAAATAAACATATCCAGGTGTTAGAATGGCCAAGTCAAAGTCCAGACCTGAATCCAATCGAGAATCTGTAGAAAGAACTGAAAACTGCTGTTCACAAATGCTCTCCATCCAACCTCACTGAGCTCAAGCTGTTTTGCAAGGAGGAATGGGCAAAGATTTCAGTCTCTCGATCTGCAAAACTGATAGAGACATACCCCAAGTGACTTACAGCTGTAATCGCAGCAAAAGGTGGCGCTACAAAGTATTAACTTAAGGGGGCTGAATAATTTTGCACGCCCAATTTTTCAGCTTTTTATTTGTTAAAAAAGTTTGAAATATCCAATAAATTTCTTTCCACTTCATGATTGTGTCCCACTTGTTGTTGATTCTTCACAAAAAATTACAGTTTTATATCTTTATGTTTGAAGCCTGAAATGTGGCAAAAGGTCGCAAGGTTCAAGGGGGCCGAATACTTTCGCAAGGCACTGTATATATATATATATATATATGTGTGTGTGTGTGTGTGTGTGTGTGTGTGTGTGTGTGTATGTATATGTATATTTGGCTGTCAAAATTACAATTAGTTTCAACGGCACAAAATTTTATTAACGCGCTATAAATTCAGCGCGCATTTCTGTTTCACCATTTTTATAAAAAATGTAAATACAAAATTTAAACCTTTGGCAAAAAATACATTTATCCACGATGTCCTTTCTTTACTTAGATCTAAAGTAAATAAATAAACTCCAGATAAAAATATCTTTAATCAGTAAACTTTTGTTTTTTTTATGCGCCAAGTCTCAAATCAAACACCAAAATCCGCCATGATTCACACAATTAACCCTCTAGGTGGCGTTTTGTGGGGTTTTCCCTCATAATGGCGACACAAACTTAAATTACTGTCTTTATTGATCGTACAGATAAAAACAATACATCATTCAAATCTGTAAAATGTCTATAATTTTCTATATATAAGCTTCCTGACTTGACTTGAAGAGGTGCAGTCTCTCCGGTATCACCTCATTAACTGTCCGTGTGGAAACATAGCAAAGGCTCTTAATGATGTCCACACATCTCTGCACTGATATAGCCTTTATATTTAATCACTGTACATATGCTTATATATATATCAAATGCTGTAAATATGATACATGTTTAACACCTCCAAGCTGCCAGTTTTGGGCACCTGAGCAAGCCCTTAACTCACTACTGCTCATTTAGTAAATGAGATCATTAAGAGTCGCTCGGGATAAACACTTCCAATAGGAAGTGGCTATATCTCGCTATCTTTGTCTCTCTATTTTATCTATCTAATTGTCTCTGTGTCTCTTTTAGTAAATGTCTCACTGTATATGTCTAAAGCTGTGTCTGTGTCTCTTTGTCTTTGTCTCTGTCTTTCCTGCTTCTTTACATGTCTAACAAAGTTTTGAGTTTTGAAGTTATGCCATTAGCGATCTATGATGAAAGACTTTCCTGGTTCGATTCTTACCTCTAGTTTCATATTGAACATTATAAGAAGTTTTTAAAAACAGAACAATGAAAGGTCATTAAAATTGGTTGCTGGCAAATCATGGTATATCAGTGGTGCAGGTGTTGGAGATGTGGTTCTTGTACCTGAGTCACTTCTCATAGACTTCGAGTAACTGAGAGAATGAACAGGTAGGAGAAGTTTTGACCCTCTACCATCATGATCTAAGAGAAAACAGTGGTCTCTTAACTATAGAAAAACCAAGAGTCCAATAAGCAAAGGCGTGTTTGCCGCCCCTGTAGTAGTGTAGTGGTTAGTAATGTGGTCTCAGATATCTGACTCACCTGGTTCGATTCCTAATTCTTAGCTTTCCTATAAATTGTTTAAAAAGTTTTAATAAAGAACTTTAAAAGGTCCTAAAAATAGGCTTCTAGCAGGAGATCATGTGGCTCAATTGGAAGAGCTTTGCCTCTGGGTTGAGAGGTTGCTGGTTCAAACCCCGGCCAGGGCTTGAGGTTAATAGTGTGGAAGGTTCCGGAGACTACTGTTGTGGGAAGGTGTCAGAAATGGCTGTGTGGAATGTTGCATGTGGACGTATTTGGAGGGCGTATCCTGAAGCAGGGGGGCAATATCCGGGCATTTGCCACCCCCCCCTCCCGGTGTCTGAGACGGTGAAAACAGAGAGTTATGAAACTAAAACGTTCAAAAAAAAAGTATCTACTTAGTTTTGCATTTATAGGGAAAAATTCTGCCAAAAACCTATCACCTATCACTTTTTCTGAGGCTGTGAAGCATCAGGTCTTCACAGCCTTTGTTCTGTCAACCACCCCATTGCTCACCACTTTCTACACAGCTTACCCAGTGTGGGGACAAGCCAGATTTGAACCAGCAACCTCTGAGCTCAGAGGCAAGGCTTTTACCACAAAGCCGTCAAGTCCTACAGCTCAACTTTGTTTTTTTTTGTGGGGTTTATCCTTCGTTTCATACCAGCAAAGAAAGAAATTCAGTACAGACATAAACACAGAAAGCAGGATTCAAACCTGGAACCCCACCAACAGCGAAAAACCAGTCTTATTCCACTGAACCATCAGGGGGGGACAGGCTACCCAGCATCTTTAGAGCAGGTCTATCTATACTTTCAACCCATCAACACAAGAATATAACACTAAAGATAGATGTAAGAAGTTAACCCACATCATGACTAGTATGGAGAAAGCAGGATTCGAAACCTGATCTCCTCCATCAGTGAGGAACCAGCATTTACCCACTAAAACATCGGGGAGGACAGGCTGGAAAGTGTGTTTAGAGCAGGTGTATCTTTCTTTTCAACCCATCAAAACACGAATATAACGCTGAAGAAAAATGTAAGAAGCACGCATTGAACCCACATCGTAACTAGCAGGAAGAAAGCACGATTTGAACCCTGATCCCCACCAAAAGTGAGATAACTGTGTTAACCCACTGAACCATCGGGAAGGAACGGCTGGGAAGCCTGGCACAAGCCTTAACCCACTGAGCCACCACTGCTGACAAGCATGTGTGCTTTTTGGAGGGCTCATCCTTTGTTTAATGACAGCGCAGTAAGAAAGAAGGCATGTGGGACTGGATTAAAAATCTTATCACCAGCATAGACTATATTCAGGCACAAGCATTAACCCACTGAGCCAAGACAGACAAAACACAGAAGTGCTTTTTTTTTGGTGGGGTTACCTTTCATTTGGTCCAGGAGTTTAATTTACCAACACAGAAACCAGCTTGAACAGGAATCAAACTCTCAAACTCATCCTCATGGGGATACTGACATTAAGCCACTAGGCTATCACAGCCAATGAGTACAAACCCACCTGTTGTACTGGTTTATCTTTCCTCTGAGCAAAGCAAGCACCTAATGCAAAAAAAAATCACCCAGAATAGGCCTCAAAAGCTGAATAAAACAATCATGGAGGTTCTGGGCTTAACCCACTGGGTCATCATAGCTGAAAGAAGAGACCAAGACTTGAACCCTGATCCACTCTTTTACAGAGGAACGGCCGTAAACCACAGAGCCATCATAGATGGCAGCAGCCCCACCCCCTTTAATACCAGCAAAGCTTTACTCTAAACATAGACAGGGGAAGAAAACAGACCACAAAGTGAACTCCAGTTGGCACCATCAGGGAGGTACGTACCTACACCCACTGAGCCAAAACAATTGTAGAAAAAAGCTCAACTCTGTTGAGTATGAACAAAGCAAACATGGAAAGTGTTAGTTTAAGTGTTTCAGGAAGAGGTAGGTCTACAACTGTCGCTTGAAGAAAGCCAGAGACTCCGCTGTTCATACATCTAGGGGACGTTCATTCCACCACCTCGGTGCCAGAAGAGAGAAGAGCCTTGAAATATACTTACCTCTCATCCTGAGAGAAGGTGGTACCAGTCGAGCAGTGCTGGAGGATCTTCGACAGCGTGGTGCAGTGCGAGGTGTGACGAGGTCCCTGAGGTAAAATGGTGCTGGGATGACCAGCAGATGTGGACCCCCTCAATGTTACCTGGTATGAGCGACCTTCCAGGTAGGAAGCAAACCATTTCCATGCTCCTCCACGGATACCAAGGCTCCTGAGGGTGGACAAGAGAGTCTTGTGGTTGACTGTGTTTTATCATGGTACAAGAATGACCTCAGTGGCGCAGGTGTTGGACTTGTGGTTCTTGTACAGTTCAGTCATTTCTCGTAGGGTGGTGGTAGTAGATTGGTAGTTAAGGCTTTGGTCTCTGGGTCAAAAGGTCACAAGTTCCAATCCCAACAGTAGCAATCTGCCACTGTGCGCTCGTGCCAAGCCCATAGCCCTCATTTGTTTGGTTGTAGGTTACACTGGAAAAGGGCCTCTGCCCAATGCCTTAAATGGACATCTAATTGCGGTCTAAATGCTACCGTCGTGAATGGAGAAAAAAGAAAAAGCACCTCTCGTATCTTTTTTAGACACTTGAAGACAAAAGTCCAATAAGCAAACCCATTGCTCCCTGTCCGGTGGTGGTGTAGCGGTTAATGTCTTGGTCTCTGATGTAAGACTTTCCTGGTTCGATTCTTACCTCTAGTTTCATATTGTACATTATAAGAAGTTTTTAAAAACAGAACAATGAAAGGTCATTAAAATTGGTTGCTGGTAAATCATGGTATATCAGTGGTGCAGGTGTTGGAGATGTGGTTCTTGTACCTGAGTCACTTCTCATAGACTTCCGGTTACTGAGAGAATGTACAGGAAGGAGAAGTTTTGACCCTCTACCATCATGATCTAAGAGAAAACAGTGGTCTCCTAACTATAGAAAAGCCAAGAGTCCAATAAGCAAAGGCTTGTTTGCCTCTCCTGTGTTGGTGTAATGGTCAGTGAAGTGGTCGCTGCTACCTGGCTCACCCGGTTTGAAACCTACCGCTTATCTTTCCTTTAAATTGTTTTAAAAAAGAACCAAAAAAGGTCCTAAAAAAGGTCCTAAAAATCAGGTTCTTGCAGGAGATCCTGTGGCTCAATTGGAAGAGCTTTGCCTCTGGGTTGAGAGGTTGCCGGTTCAAATCCCGGCCAGGGCTCAAAGTTAAGAGTGTGGAAGGTTCCGGTGACCGTAGTGAGGAAGGTGTCAGAAATGGCTGCGTGGAAGGTTGGATGTGGACGGTTTCGGAGAGTGTATCCTGGAGCAGGGGGGCAATATCCGGGCATCTGCCCCCCTGGTGTCTGAGAAGCTGAAAACAGGGGGTTATGAAGCAAAAACGTCCAAAAAATTATCGACTTAGTTTTGCATATATAGGGAAAAATTCTGACAAAAACCTATCACCCTCACTTTTTCTGAGGCTGTGAAGTCTTCACAGCCTTTGTTCACAGTCAACCAAACCATTGCTCACCACACACTACTTTCCACACAGCTTAACCAGTGTGGGGACATGCCAGATTCAAACCAGCAACCTCTGAGGTCAGAGGCAAGGCTTTTACCACAAAGCCATCAAGTACCACAACTCACCTTCTTTTTTTGGGGGGTTTATCCGTCGTTTCATGCTTCAAAGCAAGAAATTCAGGCCAGACAGAAACACAGAAAGCAGGATTCGAACACTGAACCCCACCAACAGCGAAATACCAGTCTTAACCCACTGAACCATCGGGAAGGACCGGCTGCGACTTTCAAACAATCAACACAAGAATCTAATGCTAAAGACAGACGTAGGAAGCAAAACCATATCGTGACTAGCAGGAACAAAGCAGGATTCGAACCCTGATTCACACCATTAGTGAGGTACCAGCATTAACCCACTGAACCATCAGGAAGGACAAGCTGGAAAGCTTGTTTAGAGCAGGTCTATCTTTCTTTTTAACCCATCAAAACAAGAATATGAAGTCAAGTCAAGTCAAGAGGCTTTTATTGTCATTTCTACTATACACAGTTGTACACGGTACACAGTAAAAACGAGACAACGTTCCTCCGGAACCCTGGTGCTACACTAAACAACATAGAGCTACAACATAACACAAAGCTACATAAAGTGCATCAAGTGCAACCTAGTGCAAACAGTGCAGACAAAAAACAGTACAGACAGACAGTGCAGACAGACAACACAAGACAACACAAGACAAGACAAAAAAACAAATATAGCGCCGACCAGTAAACCTAAAAACTATACCCGGGAGTGAATATAACCAGAACAATGTAGTGCAAAAAACAGCAGCAGTCAAGAGGTGCAAAAGACAGCATGTAAACAGTATAGTATAATACAGTCAAAGGTGCAAAAACAGCATGTAAACAGTATAATAAAGTGAAAGGTGCAAAAAACAGCAGTAAGAGAGTGGTACGGTCAAGTATAAATAATAATAAATAAATAAATAGTGGTGGAATGGATTGAGATGGATAATGAGTGTGTGTTGAGTGTTTAGTCCAGGTTGTACAGTTCGGTAACACACATTTGAGTGAGTGTGTGTGTGTGTGAGTGAGTGTGTGTGAGTTCCGTTTCAGTTCTGTGTGTTGAGAAGCCTGATGGCTTGAGGAAAGAAACTGTTGCACAGTCTTGATGTGGTGGCCCGAATGCTTTGGAACCGTTTTCCTGATGGCAGGAGAGTAAAGAGTGTGTGTGACGGGTGTGTGTGGTCATCCACAATGCTGTTTGCTTTGCGGATGCAGCGTGTGGTGTAAATGTCCATGATAGAGGGGAGAGAGACTCCGATGATCTTCTCAGCAGTCCTCATTATCCTCTGTAGGGTCTTGCGATCCGAGACGGTGCAGTTCCCAAACCAGGCAATGATGCAGCTGCTCAAGATGCTCTCAATGGTCCCTCTGTAGAACATGGTCAGGATGGGGGGAGGGAGATGGGCTTTCCTCAGCCTTCTCAGGAAGTAGAGACGCTGCTGGGCTTTCTTCGTGATGGAGCTGGTGTTGAGTAACCAGGTGAGGTTGTCTGCCAGATGAACACCAAGGAATTTGGTGCTCTTGACAATCTCCACTGAGGATCCATCAATAATCAGTGGAGATTGCTCGCTCTGTGTTTTCCTGAAGTCCACAACCATCTCTTTGGTTTTGTCAACGTTCAGAGTCAGGTTGTTTGCTCCACACCAGGCTGTTAACCGTTGCACCTCCTCTCTGTATGCTGACTCGTCGTTCTTGCTGATTAGACCCACCACGGTCGTGTCATCGGCAAACTTGACGATGTGGTTGGAGCTGTGCATTGCTACACAGTCGTGAGTCAGCAGAGTGAACAGCAGTGGGCTGAGCACACAGCCCTGAGGGGCCCCAGTGCTCAGTGTGGTGGTGCTGTTCCCGATCCGGACTGACTGAGGTCTCCCAGTCAGGAAGTCCAGGATCCAGTTACAGAGGGAGCGTGTAGTGATGGTCTTGGAGATGGTCACATCATCAACGCACTTGCTGATGTAGCTGGTCACTGATGATGTGTACTCCTCCAAGTTAATGGAATCGCCGTTGGTTGCAGCCTCTCTAAACATGTCCCAGTCAGTGCACTCAAAACAGTCCTGAAGAGCAGAAGTAGCTCCTTCTGGCCAGGTTTTCACCTGTTTCAGAACCGGTTTAGAGCGTCTGATGAGCGGTCTGTATGCTGGAATTAACATAACAGAGCAGTGGTAGATACGCGCCGGGGATGTTTGTCTAAACAAGATCCAGCGTGTTCGCTCCTCTCGTTGCAAAGTCCACATGCTGATGGAGTTTAGGAAGCACAGTCCTGAGATTCACATGGTTGAAATCTCTGGCGATAATAAACAATCCGTCGGGGTGAGCATTCTGCAGGTCGCTAATAGCGCCGTAGAGTTCACACAGTGCCTCCTTAGCATTAGCACTGGGAGGAATGTACACTCCGACAATGTAAACAGTGGTGAATTCCCATGGTAAATAAAATGGTCTACATCTAACAGTCACAAACTCCACTAGCGATGAGCAATAGCATGAGTCAAGCAGGAAGATGTAGGAATCAGGAATTTAACCTACCTCATGACTAGCAGACAGAAAGCCAGGTTTGAACCCTGACCACCAACATTAGCAAAGTACCAGCCTTAACCCACTAAGCCATCAGAAAAAAACAGGATGGGAAGCTTGATTAGAGCAGGTCTATCTTTCTTTTCAAACCATCAACACAAGAATTTAATGCTAAAGAAAGATGTAGGAAGCGAATACAGATGTAAGTAGCACAAGTTGAACCCACATTGTAAATAGCAGGAAGAAAGCAGGATTCGAACCATGATCCCCACCACCAGCGAGATACCAACGTTAACCCATTGAACCATCGGTGAGGACAGGCTAGGAAGCTTGTTTAGAGCAGGTCTATCTTTCTTTTCAACCCATTAAAAACAAAAATATATCGCTAAAGAAAGATGTAGGAAGTGAATCCTGATCGTGACTGGCAGGCAGAAAGCAGGATTCGAACCCTGAACCCCACGAAAAGCAAGACACCTGATTTAACCCACTGAACCATCAGGGAAGACAGGCCAGGAAGCTTGTTTAGAGCAGGTCTATCTACCTTTAAACCATCAACAAAAGACTATAAAGCTAAAGAAAGATTTAGGAAGCAGGAACATAACCTACATTGCAACTAGCAGACAGAAAGCAGGATTCAAACCCTGATCCTCACCATCAAGTCAAGTCAAGTCAAGAGGCTTTTATTGTCATTTCTACTATACACAGTGGTACACAGTTCACAGTAAAAACGAGACAACGTTCCTCCGGAACCCTGGTGCTACACTAACAACAACAAGCTACATAAAGTGCATCGAGTGCAACCTAGTGCAAATAGTGCAGACAAAAAACAATACAGACAGACAGTGCAGACAGACAACACAAGACAACACAAGACAAGACACAAAACCTGAGATAGCGCCAACTAGTAAACCTACTGTATACTCTGAATATACAGTACTGTATGAGGAGAACTGTAAAAACTATACCCGGGAGTGAATATAAACAGACACAATGTAGTGCAAAAAACAGCAGCAGTCAAGAGGTGCAAAAGACAGCATGTAAACAGTATAGTATAATAACAGTATAGTGTAATAAGAAACAGTAAAGGTGCAAAAAAACAGCATATAAACGGTATAATAGAGTCAAAGGTGCAAAAAACAGCATGTAAACAGTGTAGTACGGTAGAGTATAAATAATAATAAATAAATGATGGTGGAATGGGCTGAGATGAGTAATGAGTGTGTGTCGAGTGTTAAGTCTAGGACTTCAGCGAGGCACCAGCCTTAACCCACTGAACCATGGAAGAGATCAGACTGGGAAGCATGTTTAGATGAGGCACAAGCCTTAAACCACTGAGCGACCACTGCTGAAAAGCATGTGTGCTTTTTGGAGGGTTCATACTTTGTTTCATGCCAGCGCAGTAAGAAAGAAGGCATGTAGGACTGGCTTTGAAACCTTATCACCAGCGTGGACTATATTAAGGACCATGTTCAGGCACAAGCCTTAACCCACTGAGCTACCACAGAAGTGCTTTTTTTTGGTGGAGTTATCTTTTATTAAAGACCAGGAAATCAAGAAATTAATCCAACAGAGAATTTAAATGTTTTCAGAGCGGACAAGGTCCAGAAGTTTTATTTACCAACACAGCAACCAGCTCGACCAGGAATCAAACTCTCAAACTCATCCTCGTGGGGACCCTGACATTAGGCTATCACATCCATCCATCCATCTATCTATCTATCTATCTATCTATCTATCTAT